>JAIPRL010003566.1:0-45830 GCA_025469235.1 Pemphigus obesinymphae
AAGTGTTGTGTGTTGGTTTTTGCCTTGCATATAAAATTTACATAAAAAAAAAAAAAAAAAAAAAAACAATAAAATTATTCTTCAACACGACGATATTATATTATTATTATTATTATTATTACAGGTATATATATATAGGTACTATAAAAAAAAAAAAAAAAACATATTTTTATCTTTGGTTTTTCGGTGGGACAAAATGCGGTCGTATTATATGCGCGTCATATTATTATTATATAGTGTGTGTGTGTGTCTGGCGCCAAACATTTTAACATTTTACACGGGCCAGGCTTAAGTATATTATATAAAATGTATATAATTTTTATTATTATTATTATTATTATTTTTTTATTATTATAGTCGTATGTCCTATAGTGTATAATATATATTATGACGACGATGTACTATGAAACAGGGTTGCTCGTAAATTACACTCGGAACATGCGCGGAACGTTCCTCCGATAAAATTCAGTGACGGGGTTCCTTGTACCTACATTATAATATTATATAAACAACCGATAGTCGTATGAGCTTATCATATCCACTCATTGATCCCGGAGACATGTTATCCGAACGCAATCTATATATATATATTTATATATATATGCTCGTTGTTATCTTAAACTCCTACAAACACACACACACTGCACAACCGAATGTTTATAACCACTACCTAGATATAGGTATATACCTATGTATGAATTGTAAAACGTCAAGAGAATAACCTCCCCTTGCCCCGCGTAGGACACCCTTCATGCAAGCAACCACCCTCGGTATATATATATATAGGTACAACTGACCTCTGATGATATCGCATACGTATACATATATCATATGTATTTGATATCAAGGATTGAATCAAAAATTGTTTTTATAATGTATTTTAACCTTATACGACAATTTCGTTTAAACGTTATTCATTTTAGTTTTTTTACGATTAACGTATTCCTAATAACGTTATTTTTTCATAACCTTTAATCGCCCAAGATTTATTCCATTTTAGAAAATTCTCCATTATATCGTATAGCTTTAGGTACAACGTTTAATCGTTTTTAACATCAGCATATACATTTCGTTTTCCATTATCTATTTAAATCAAGGTTTGACAAGTTAAATGCTATAGATATCTAATAAATATAATTTACGACTATATACCCATTCCAAAACCTATATCAGTTGACTATACCTATACGATGTATGTGAAGGACAGGTATATTAATATAATTTATACAAGTGATAATTGTTTATTTGTCCGGAAATGAAACTTCTGATTGGGACGGTGTTAAAATTCCAGAAAATCTTACACAAATTAAATTTATAATTATAATACGTTCTCAATATTTCATACAAGAAACAGTTGAACAGAGTTAAAATTGGTAAGTATATATACTTAAAAGGATATCACAAACGCAGTTAATTTTGGGAAAAATGAAAAAAAACTAAACAATTGAAATGTGTTTAAATAGATTTTAGAAGTAATTTATAGGGGATTCCTTATTAATATCGCTTTTTATTGTTTTGTGATCACAAAATTTGATAAAATTAAAATAAATTTATGAAAAACGAGAGTGGATTAAACACTTATTATTTGTAGATGACGACAATTCACTATCTCAGAGACAATCTCACGTGGAATTTACAATATTTCATAAATAATCGGTTCATTAATTTGTAATTTTTTTACATTTTTTATGTAATTTTTCTGTAAATTAATAATTCAAAAATCGACGATATGATTGTTAAATCTACCTATTATAAAATATATTGTTCTCTACCTCAATTTTATAATATTATTTTTGTACTATCTTTTTGTCTGTTCTGATTGATTGTATTATCTTGACCACTGAAAATCTCTATATGACATCTTCTTAAGGACCTGCTTATGTAGTATACTGGTATATTACACCGAGTGTTTCTAGTTTTATCTCGAACATACCGTATATAATGTACGGTCTCTATATTGTCTATGTCGCAATTTTTTAATTATTATTATTGTTTACCTTATAAAATGTCAATATTTTTATGAAATATATATATATATATATATATATTACGCACATACATACATAGGTATAACTGTGAGAGTTGTCACGCGACGACCGCGCAAATAATGCTTGTCCTATAGATATCGAATAATAATAAATTATAATATTAATGGAAACTGGTTTGTCGGAGGAGGAAATTATTACTCGAGATTTTAATGTAATATTATTACGTGTGTTTCATACAGAGAATATAATACGTTTATTATAAATATAATTTATACAATTTTATAAAAAAAAAAAATATATATATATCTATTGGGGAGGGGGTGCGGGGATACGTTCAATGTCATTTTTAGCAGATACTATTATATGGTTTATGACGTTAATTATATTCAAATTCCTCTCGAGATCGAACGTGGTCGGCATACCCAATAACGTATATAATTATTACTAAAAATATAAATATCTGCTTTTAATGTAAACGAGGTGGGAAAAAAAGTACATAAAAATTAAAATATTGCACTCTCATATTAATTCTCGACAATTATTATACCTAGGTAATAGGTGCAGTATAATATATCTGGTAGGTATATATACCATATAATTGTTATATAACATACTTACCTATAATATACAGTTATAACCTGCTGTATATGATTGCGGTAAACTTATGTACTTATGAATAATATATATATATATGCCTACTATAATATTTTCTGTCAACCTACAAACCTGTTGACGTAATATTATTATAATGTGTAGGGGTTTTTGTTGGCAGAAACGATACGTGCAAATAATCGGCTATTATATTCCAAGTGAATATTAATCGTGAACAATATAGATAATACACAATGTATAGGCCACAATCATTATCAGGCGTTCCCGAATCTTCTGTCTCACCCGGCAAATATTTATACATTCCATGGATAAAAATTATTATTAGATATTATTAATTAATTTTTTTTTATAAAATTTTATTAATTAATTATTAGTCGTTATAAAAGTTATTAATTCTTTTCTTAATCGTTTCGAAAAAAAATTATAACACGACAAACAGAATCGGCAAAAAAAACTTTATATTTTTTCACGAGATATCGGTTATCACCGTACAAGATCAAGGCGGCAATTATTAATTCATGGAACGAAAATATACTTCTCGTCGAGTATAGGACGGAAGATATCATTTTGACGTTGCTATCGGCTCTCTTCTCCGTTCAGGAACGCTACCCGCTATACAAACTGTGTAGCCTATATCCATCCATTGTGTATATTATCTATGCTGTGAACGAAAATGTATTGCCGTGATATTTTTTCTTCCATAACCGCGTGTGTGTACACACTACACGTTGTATACACGCGGCGTTCGACCGGCCAAAACCACCGCGCAGCAATCCATATTCGTTTGTCCGATTGGTGCCCCTCTTATGTAATAATATATAATATATAATATTGTATGCTCTAAAAATTATTAAAACGTGTGTGTGTAATATACGAGTATTTTAATATATTTTATGTGTGCGTGAAGAAAAAGATCTTATATTATTATTATTATTATTAGGTATAAACCTATATATTATAAATACGAGACTTGTAACCACACACAATGTAAAACTTAACGGCCAAGTCACCCGTAATATGTGCGCTGCGGTTGTAAGGAGACAATTTAAATAAATATCCTTTTTTTTTTCCCTCTGTCTCTCTCTCTCTCTCTTCATTCTTCCATTAACCCCAGACAGATTTATTGGTTTTCGAACCCGACCATAATATAATATGTGTGTATAATAATCTATAGGTATTATTATAATAAACGTGCGCTCGCCTTGTGAATGGGTCTTCGGGAATATAACAGTCCAATTAAAAAAAAAAATGTGTGTGTGTGTGTTTAAAACGTGTACATATTATATAAATAATACACACACGTATATATATATATCTGTAATATACGCATACACACGATATATATATATATATATGTGTGTATATAAAATAGTTATCAATTTCGAACCGGTATAAAATGAGTAATATTTTAATGCTATATAATATAATAAAGCCTTATTATCTAGATCTCTAAACACACACGCGCACACATACAATAATATATATATATATATATACACGTATACATAGGTATATTAATATTCTGAATATTTCTGATCGTAGGTATATTTGTGTATGTGTGCGTGTGTGTGTGTACGTCCACGAGACAAACGAAGGTTTCCCGCTAATGAAATTTATTGCTACGATCGGGGATAAAATGCTTTTTTGATATTTTATACCGTGTGAATAAAAAAAAAAAGTAAAAATAAATAAAAAATATAAGCTACTTAAAATATACATATATAATATACAAACGTATGTCGATATTGTAATATATAAATGCCTATATACTTAAACCGGTATATTGAAATCGGGTTGTTTTTTTTTTTGTTTTTTTTTTTAGGTTAATTTATTACGGGTGTGCATTGATAATACATACTTATAAATTTTATATTACATATACGTATATAATATCATAATATTGTATAAAATTCTGAAGAGAGGGTTAGTATAATATACGAGTACACGTTATGTGTGCGACCCGCCATTTGTATAATTACGTTTTTATTCTTCTTCATTAAGGACAAATCTTATAAAAACGACAGTGATAATTTCGAATTTTTCATTCTTATTCGTTTTTAATTTTTCAAAATGTTACATTACATATCTAGTCCATATGAACCCAAATTTACAGGAGGGACGACCTTGAGGAAGGGGAAAAGAGGGTAGTCGCAAATTCTACCCCTATATGTACTTTAAATTGTTTTCTTATGTAGTGAAACGGTTAAAATATCGATTACAATGATGTATTTATTTTTTGAATATACTCGTATTATTACAGGTATTCGTATCTACTATAGCGACTAGAGGAGGGATTTTTCGTCTTCTGATAGAAAATTCAATTTAGATGACGCTTGCCTAAGAGGACGTCAGTTCAAACAATTTTCAATGAAAAACTCATGTTAGCATTTCTCATTTTTAACAACTTACAAATATCGTATAAATATGAAACGAAAAACAAATTATACATAGGTAACAACATTATCTAGCGCTTTACGGAGATTTTTTTATGATATTTTAATTCTTTTTAAGAGTTATAGTTATTAAAAAAAATCAAAAATGTTGAGTTTTTAACAATTCATAAAACACGTTTAAACATACATACCTATCGAAAAACAATTCGGTAAGGCACTAGATAATTTTGTGTTTTGTTTTGTGTTTCTAAGATATTTGTAAGTTGTTATAAATGAGAAATACTAAAGTAATATTTTCAATTTTTTTTAAATTTTATTCATTTATAAAAAACAACCATAATAAAAAATTATATAGTATTAGGACTAATTATTAGTCATTTTAAAAATGCATTTAAAAGTTTTTCAATTCTTAGATTTTCATTTTTCTTAAAATTTTCTAAAAATTTCCTATATAGAACCACTTAAAAATGGCCCCGCTGATATTCTCTTAAGATTAAAAGAGGTCAGTTTTAGATTTGTCTAGTAGTTTGCTGCTTATATGCATGCGTAAGATTAGTTAATTGAATGATCGTTATCGAGTGTTTTTTTCTCTCTTATAAAAATCGAAAAATAATCAAGAGTTATGAACCTATAAGAATATTCAGTGTGTATTAAAGAGATCTAGAATTTTAACCACATTTAGGGTAAATATTTTTTGTGACTGTTTTTCGATAGATATTAGTACCACCCCTTTCTTCCAATTATTTGCAATTCGTGTTTATTTATTCGAAGTCAACCATGCTACATGGTACATATACATGGTTCTATAAGAAATAAGTAATTTATGTTTTTCCTATTTTTCATATTGTAGGTACTTTAAGTATTATATTAATACATTTTTATCTACTGCATTTGAAATACTTTTTAAAAATATTTTATGGTATCTACTTAAAATAAAAATTAATTTTATATAAAACTTGAATATTTTAGAGATAATGCGAAAATTGTATACTATTATTATTTGAAAAATCTAGTGATTTTATTTTATATTATTTTATTTCATAACTCGTTTAAGGTTTTTTTTTTTAGATTAATTCAGTGTTTTAAAAAAATTTTTTATCCAAATTTGAAGTATAGATTTGTGCTTCAACAAATGACTATTTTAGATTGACTATTTATACTCATTATTATACATGCTTAAAACGATAACATAGGTACATGTCATTATATTGTGTAAATTGTGGTTTAAATTGCCAATTCATATTATGAAATATTACATAATTGTTTAAACGATAATAACCTATAATCTGTCATGTTATGACTATATGATAATGTATAATAATGATATTTTTATAGATGCAAAAAAAGCGTAGGTCAAGGAAGGTAAGTAGGAAGGCTTTGAATTGTATAAAAAAAAATCGATATAAAAAAAAAAATCACATTTATCGAGGGCCAGATAATTATTTCAATATTTAATAAATTCAATAAAATATATTAAAAATTATCTCGAATAGAATATGTAAATTGTATTTTTATATTAGTATTATATTATTATAATATACGAATGTGAACATATTGTAGATATAATATAGATGCATAATACGCTTAATTATTATTATAAAAAATTCAAAATTTATGGAGAAAGTTATAATACACACATTGTCGAACATTGTATATCCATAATTTTATAGTCCATGATGTAATGTACATATTATATGATGTAAAACAAAATATGGATTTTGTATAAATAATTTATACAATTATACCATCGTATATCTATTATAATTTATTTATTTTATATCAACATTGTAGGCAGCTATAATAAATTGATAGTTATAACTATCCATAAATATTATATATTTATTTATATAATATATATTTATATGATACATATTTTATCCAAAATTCGATGTTATATATAGGTAATAATAATATATGCCTAATAATACATATTCATTATTAGCTATAACTGGGGCTCAGATTTGAATGCCCTATAAATGAAAAAAATGTGTTTATGACTTAATAACTCTAAAAATTTCCTAAAAATTTTTTATAAAAAATATTCACCGAAACAATGTTATTGTACAATCAGAATTCAGAATATAAATTGATGAAAGTTGTGTGTAATTTGTTTATGGCAGGTGTGATAGATACTAGGATACATTTGGGAATCTTTTTATTTAAAAAACAGATTACCTGATGTAGCTTTAGTACAAAATGAAAAAAATATGTGTGTTTTATCTTGGGTGAATTTTTATTTTATTTTTCGTAATATTACTAAAAAAATAAGTTAGAAATGACCTAAGAAATAAATATTCTACCAAAAAAGTTTGTTGTTAGAATAGTGTGTATACCTACTTGAAACGCATTTGTATCTTGGAAAACATCGTGTCAAGTGTTCTAGAAAGAAGATGGAAATGTATCGACATCCGAGCCCTAGTATAACTAGCTGTCACTGACATTATTCACAAACGAACAGCTCATAAAAATCAATATTTATAAAAAGTTCTCCAATTACTATCTTTGACTTGCTTCTAAGTTCCAAGTATAATAATGTTTATCTATTAAAATGTGTCAATTAGTTTTTGATAATACATAATCTTATAGTATATCTATTATTCAACTGTTATATTATAGAGTTGTATACACATAGACATTACTATACAGTAGTACCATTTTATTTTTTTTTTTTTAGAGAAGGAGAAACTAAAATAAATACCTAGTTTTCAAAATCACATTATACACCTTCATATATATATATATAGCTGTATAACACAAACGAAGAATATACTTAATATAAACTATATATGTGGTAAAAAAAAAAATATTTATAAAGATAGAGTGCATAAATGAGTGTATATGACACCTTATTAACATAATAAGGCATTGAGTGCATACGACAAGATATAATATATTATTAGGTATATATATATATATATATAGATACCTAATGGGATACATAAACTTGAATTCTTCGATAACATTTTCTGGATTGATTTATGAAGCTAAATCTCGTTCTGTGAAAATCATCGATTTTATTTAGATACGGTTTTAATAACAATTTAAAATTAAAATTTTTAATTTAAATTCAATGCTGCTACCGTATATACAGGTGATATATGTGACTTGAAAAAAACTGACGTTATGACTATTATTTGCTAAAAAATGTTTTTGAAACTTAATTCTATATATTGTAAGGAACATTTTGCTATTAGGTATACCTATTTATATAGTGACGAGGTCATATAATCTGTTCTAGCTTTCCTATATATGAATTATATGTTAATTATTGCGGCGTTTAGTGAAAATCTAATTTTCAAAGCGTGTGAAACGGTTGGGTTATTTTCAAATAAATAAATATATAATAGAGTACAATGTAATTTTTTGCATGTGTGAAAATATGAAGTGATTTCGGCGTATGGTTTTTCGAATAATTATCTACGAAATCAAATTTATTGTACATTTCGTATTGTCATGTGTATAGATAGATACTATACAAATAAGATCTACAACGTGTTTATTGATTGATTGTTTAGTGTTTTTTTTTTATACAAATAGATCTGCTAAGATTTTAGTGACGAGAGTCAATGTTGTTTAAATGAATTTATTTGCGACAAATTATTATAGTTTTAGAAACGTTACTCCGCAAAAGGTAATTCGTCAATTCCTATTAAAAATTTAGTGATCAATATAGGATCAAAAACGGGACGAAAAGTTTAAATATTTTTACATTTTGCGCCCCACCATAATGGCGCCCGGGGCAAATGTCCCGGTTCACCCTCACCTAGATCCGCTAGATTATAGGTAAAATGTTGTCTATATTGTGTCTCGGTGATAAGAGCGAGAGTAATCCGATAGTTTTCTACCGCGAGGGTGTCGTCCTAGAAAAACATCATATATACTCCTAAATATTATTAGGCATAGGTAATTAATATATTTTTTTTCGCTGTTTGCAGGCGAAAATTTTTTGGATATAAAATAAACGCAAGTTAATATATTATAGTTTTCGACCGAAATCGGTACTTAAATTACATTGTCGTCGTGGTGAGCGGGTTCCACTCGAAGTGCACCTCCTTTCGGGGTTACGCGCCACTGACGTCCCATACATTTAAATACACGCCACTGGACGGTGGTCGATAATATTATACACGTCGTCGTCGTCGGGTGTCGTCGCGCCGCCGCCGTTGTCGGTATATATATTGTGTACAGCCCGTGTAAAATGTACGCGGCGCGCGTGCTGCCCCGCGCATTGGGCCGTCATATTTATTCTCCTCTCCCATTCCTCCGCGGGAGTGCGCGCGTGCGCGGCCCGGCCACGGCGTATATATAATAATAATCATAATAATAATAATAATAATAATAATAATAATCCGCCGCCGTCGCCGCCGGTTATTGTTGAAAGTTATGATATATACGCGGTGCGTACGCCGGCGCTCCGGGTTTCCCGATTGGTGTACGGCCGGCCCCGCCCCCCCGCCGGCGTACACGCCGAATAATCCGACGTTACATCATCACAATATTATTATTATTATCATTATTATTATTATTATTATTATTATTATTATCATACACGATAATATAGTACAATATTCTACAATATGATATTACGCGTACCTACACGAAATATAACGTTTCGAGTAATTCTTATCTATATTCTTCGCAAAAGTCCAGATATTCGGTAGGTACCTACTGATCGATATAGGAACGATAAGACGTAAGAACGATATGGATTTTTGAAAAAAAAATAACAACGATTAGGTACTCCCGAATATTTCGATTTCCGTATATCTAATTATTAGGCAGGCAACTAATGTTTAATGTTTGGGCGATATTATACTTACTATACCGCCAGACGACCGCCTATATAAAACCTAATCGAAATATAACCAATACTACATTCTTGAAAAATTATAGTTTTTTTTCGAGATCATAAATTATTATGAAATCAATTTTTCTTTTTGTACCAATTTTGATATTTTAGACATCGCTTATGGTCGTAGGTATAATGTAAAATCATGATTATTTAACTTATTTTATTTTGATAGTTTTCAATAGATCGATACGTTTTTGAAAAATACGATTACACACGATGATTTCTAGTAGACATGCAGGCTGGCTATTAATTATCATACTTGTACCTATATCATATATACCTACAGGTAGGTATATAGACAGATACGACATCGACCTTATAAATTTTTCTTTCTTATCGATTATGATGTTTTATATACACAGAGAGACAATAATGGTTTAAACATATGGAAAAATACACCAATTTTGGAATATTTTGAATTTTTGATTATATAGGTATATATTATATATATTACTATAAATGCGGTAAATTAGTCGGTCATTTTAAACATTATACATACACGCAATTACACAGGCTACAAATTATTTATATAAAATATTTCGATTTCGACACGAGATATTTCACAAATCGATACGTTATTGAAAAAAATATGATTACTCACAATAATTTCTAGTAGAGATGCGGACGATACCTTCGGTGTTCAAGACAGGTACGTATATCTTGTACGAAAATATACCTATGTTTTTTGGTATTGATTTCTATATTTTATCATAAATATGCGAAGTGATAAGTGATAACGCAATATATAATGGCCATAGTATCTTTCCCTGTAGGTCTTTAGTCTGACAAACCTATTATAATAATGCGACGACGACGACCGCGAACCCAGTAAGTAATTATAGTATACCGCTCGTCGATCATCAGCCGGTTCCGCCTACCGATTATTATCATTTTGGTCGTTAATCATTCGCGCCCGCCACCGAATTTACATAATACAAAATGTTTGACGGTCAATGTGTATAATTTGGCAATTGTAAAATATATATATACACAAGATTTTGGCAAAGTCCAGCTTTAACTGGTAAAATATTTTAGGTCAAAATACAAAAAAAAAATTTTCAGGTTTGGTTAGGTAATAAGACTTATACTTAATCCAGAGTGCAATAAATGATCATGAATTATATACCTATTACTAAGATTATTAGTTGTCAATATTTTATTGTTAAACAAAGATATTTCTTTGACTTTGGGTTTCTTTTTTATTTGCATAAATGAAAAGAAGTTTAAGATTTGTTGAATTTACGAGGTTAAGTTCTTAGAAGCGAAATTGAGTAGATATAAACAGCAGTTTAAATAACGCACTGTTAATCATTCTATAATAATAATTTCTATTTTACATATAAATTTACCCTGTAAATTTCAATTTTATATCTCAAAATAATTAATAAATAATATTAACCTAATTCAATTTGATTGAAAAATCGGAAATTTACTATAAGAGAACGATCAAAAATTTATACACTCACATTCTTGCCCGGGAAAATTCAATATAAATTGTATACGACTATACGAGTATATTCCAAAAATCCTACTTGGAATTGTTATTTTATAATTTCAACTTCGGTGATTTAAATTAAAAGTTAAAATATATTTGTTAGAAATTACAGACGAGCCGAATTTAACGTGGGTTTTTAATTTCAGTTTTATAATCTTGACACGCTTTCAAATTAAAGTGCTTCTTTTTATAAAATGTATACCTATATTAAGGTTGACTTAAACTATCGATTTTACTTCTAACATTAATATTATAAAAAGTGAAAAACTTGTACTTAATATATATATATATATATATAGGTATTATATGTATAAACATAAACATGACTTATCGATCCTGTCTGTAATACCTGTAATACCAACCTGCCAATATTTCTTCGGGATATTGTATAATATCTACACCTATATTCAAAATTAACAATCGTTGGTCTTTTTTTGTTATTTTCCCTATATTTTTTAATTTATTGATATGAAATTTTCTAATAATTGAACAGCCTCGAGTATCTAATTAATATTACATTATTTAAAGTTTGAAATAATTGATTATCGTTAAAAAACGAATAAATTTCATCATAAAAAGCAAGGTTTATTTACCTAGTAGTACCTATTTAAAATATATACGATTGTTTGGGATATTTTAGGTTGTAATATTACTAGTTTATTTGGTATTTTATAGGTACAATAATGAATTATAATTTTAACGAGATTAAATGTTTTGATGTTGATTATTTTTATGGTGTTTACATCAAACTTTTGTTTTTATTAAACATTGTGTAACGTCGAATTTGTAGTGGTGTGTTAATTATCAAAATGGTAGATTATAGTATTATAGATTCAAATCTACAATGGTTATCAAATTTATCGTTTCATAATTTTTATATAGTGTTTATTTGTTTAACCTTGAATTATATAATGATGAAAAAATGTTGTCAGACTTTAGTAAAATCAATTTAAGAGACCTTTTTTTAAAAGTGACCAACTAAGTAAAATAAGCCTTGTTATTATAATATAGAGGCGTGCGCATACGAAGTTTTTACTGGGATCCGTTCGCGTCGAGAAATGTACACGATATTTTACGATATGTAATATTATAATAAAACATGAAATATACGCCTCGCACAATATTACAACACACCCACGTTTAAAATTGACGATTTTTTTTGATTTTTTTTTTTTTTATAAAGGTAATATACCGACCCATATAAGATGGACGCAATCGTGTAGAATCTACACTGCAGTAGATCATAATATTATGGAACTATTAGGTATAGGTACATCATAATATTATTACTATATTGTTATATGTTGCCGCTCGTTAAATCTTTAAGTTGAGTTTATAATAGATAATAATAACAATATTATTATTATTATTTTATGAAACATGGACGGACAGACGTCATAAAGTAATAAATATAATATATAGAAGTGATCGCCGTATGAAAACCATACAGGCTACACGTCGATGGAACATCTACGTATATATCGTCCTTCAGCGTATATACCACCTACAACAATAGTCGACAGACGTGTCATTAACATAACATTATAATTTATATGTGTATTCAATACAGATTTTTCGTCAAATAATTTATATATTTTTTTAGTCGGTACACCTGTAATAATAATAGTAATAATAATAATAATTATTATTATTATTATTATCATCATCATTATTATTATTATTATTATGAAAGTAGATATTTTTGTAGACGACGCAGCACGTTTTTATTTTTGAATAAGAACATTTTTTTTATAATATAAAATATTATTATTATTATACTAAAACGGGTCGAAAATAATTGCCACCATAGTAAGTATATTATGTAACTGTTTAAAACATAATATAGTATATAATATACACAATAGGCAATAAAAAGTCTACATCGTGTGTATATATATTATACACACACACACACACACACACACACACACACACACACACACATATATATATATATATATATGTGTGTGTGTGTGTACTAAGTATTACGACGGAACTTCCAATTATATATTATATACTCAAAGTTAACGGGATTTACGAACAATGTAATTCAATTATTCAATTAATTAAACGGCTGTTTGTTAATTATTTCGTATTATATTTTATTATATTAAGACTCGAACGGATTTCACACACCCACCACTTGAATTTTTGCTGCGGAAACCATTATATTATAATATTGGATGACACGTATCGTATAGGATTATCGATATTATATCCTGCGTAAAAGTCGAAATTATCAATTAAAAGGGAATAAATCTCAATTGGAAAAATAAATGTGTAAACATAATATTGATACATATTGATCGCATATATATTGAGTGGAATGAAGGACGTAGGACGAGGTTTGGTCTAAAAGGAAGTTTCACACTGTTACGAGACAAGTCGTTGAATGTTATTTTTAATATATATTGATACTCGTCTCCATGGCAACTGAAATTTTCCATCCGAAACATACATATTATAAGTAAACATTTGTTTCGATAGTAATACGATACTGCAGTGTTTCAGTGCGATTTAATCAAATAATATTTGCCGTTTATTCTTGAATAATTTCATCCACCCGATGAAAATTGTTAACCGATGTTGATGTACTTATGATTTCTAACCCTCATTATAATACGTCCCAAATGATCACTATACCAAACGTATTATTTGATTTTTCAATAGTTTGTACTGAAACTTTACGTAGGTATATGAAATAGGGTAACTGCGAGAATTTCAATTTGGGATGGCCGAAAATAACTGCATTTTAACCTGGATGGCTGTTAATAATAGACGAATCTTCAATATTTCATTCATTTATCACTGTTATTAAGAATAATGTCCAAAAAATGTATAATATAAAAATCCAATCAATAAATCTATTTATTTGACAAAAGTTATGTAGACCTTAGTGCAATTGAATTATTCACCATCCCTTATATTCGAGTATCAAAATATCTTTTATCGATCAATATACTGCTTTAAAAAAACTAGTGGGCTGTGAGATTTAAATTGAAAGAAAGTCTAGTACGAACCTTTCGATCAAATTTACTTGAAATATTTTACTTATAAGAGTTGACAGCTGTTATATTACACGGTTATATAACTTAAGGCTATTGATCATGACACAATACAGACCTTTTTTTTTTTTGTAGAAACAAGCTATACCAAATATCGATATTCGATTTTGGCGTGAACGGATATAATATATTCTCATAGAAATCACTGGGGTGCATATAACCATGTCCACTATATAATACGGGACTCTAATTTATTGAATATAGTTGTAGAAAGATGACAACTTATATATGGGTAGCTATTAACGGATAATACATTTGCAGACCTAAATGACCCGAATATACGCCTGAAGTTTTAGAATCTCCCTCCCTGCTGAGTTTTAATTTAACATTTGGACGATCATATTATATCGATGACCTAATTTGTACAGATGGTCCGCAACTGCAATGTAACCCGATGTGACAATGTATAAATAAATTATAAAATGAAATGACATAAGAGAAGGAGATATAAAGGAAAAGAAGGAAGAAAGGATGTGTAGATAGAATTAAATAATCGAGTAGTATTTCGTTGACCGTTATATACCTTTTTTTTTTTACAAGTTATACATCGTGCATGAGATTTTACATTTTGGATTTCAGTAAAATACAATAAATAGTCAATGTAATTCATTATATTAGGTCTCATAATATGAGTGATTAAAACGCTTAATAATTCAAAAACACAAATACTCCTACAAAAGTAAATTATTTCTCACCAAATATTTTTTAGCAATTAATCAAATGTTCCGTTTTTAGGCCTCTTTGTGATGGTTAAATCATATTGGTTAAATGTAGATAAAAATAAAAACCGTATAATACTCGTATATCGATCATTCTGCAGCTGTGACAATTCAAAAAAGATTTTCAGAAAATTTCGCGCTGTTGTCGATGGACAGAAATGTCCATTTCATCAGTCCTTTGCTGCAAAGTAAAACGGTGACGTATTTACAGGTTGGAAGGGGGAGGGGGATTAGTTGTATACTTTCTCAGAAACAAAATAGAGATTTTTGAGTTTCATAAAATGTGTTTAAATTAAACTATATCAGATTCAATCCACCTGTTGTCAAATAAGGTTATTATTTATCTTGTTATAACAGTGAAATTGAATGTTTTTTTCAAGTAAAATATCTGGATACTATAATGTTGATCCCACTCGCCTCCACTTAAAAAATAACGAAAATTACGCTACCGGTGCGGCAACGCACAAGTAGGTATTATGAAAATTATAAATATGTAAAAAAAAAAAAAAAAAACTAGTTTCGGTTCATTCGTTGAACATAATATTTATGTGAAAAGTTTTATGAAAAAGTTTTTTTTTTCTCTTTTTTACACTACAGCACTGTACACACAGCTTCCCACCAGCGACTACAAAACGTGTGATTTCTTTATGTTTTAAACTTGTGGCAGACGTGTATTATACGACTCGCCCTTGAGCGTACACATACTTCTTTCCAACCCGCCGTAATGTTTATCCATTTCGCCGGCGATGAACATAAACTAACAGCTATTCGACGGCATACACGTACATATATATATATATATATATATATGTATATATATATATATATATATATATATATATGTATAGGTAATGTCACACACACATACGTATATTATAAGCAATGAATGTATTTCTTATAATCGTAATATTTTATAGAGAAGTGTACAATAATATAAACACCACCGCATTCTGTTCGATTATATATATTTTATGAAATTGAAAAGCCAGTGTTACCAGTATACTGAAGGTATATACTACAGGGTGTATGTATCTACTAACCGAAAAATGTCCATTGAATTCTGAATTTCGGTGGGGGGGGGGGAAACCGAATAAGCTGATTGCGATACTGTCGACGGTACAATTATAATATTGTCGAAATCGTTAATTCGAAAATATCTTATTAATATTGAAAATTCAATATAAAATTCGACACATAAGTAGGTATACTATTATATAATGATTTATGTCTGTCTATAAAATAAAATATATAGGTACCTATACTCGCGTCTATATAGTTGAAAGTGTAGAAAGTAGTCGTTTCACTCTGCAAGCACAATTTTCGGAAATTTTTGAAATAAATTTTAGTCTTATGGTATAGATAGGTAGGATATCTATATATTTTAGGTATCTATACGGAAAAAATGTAAATAAAGAAAACTCATTTTCCGTGGCTGAATATCGGCTACACCCTGTATAATATTATTTTCCAATATCATCGTCGTCGTACGTCACACAATTATAATAATAAATAAACATAATACATTTTATAAACATACTCTAACACACACGTAGATAGGCATCTAAAATGATGATAAAAATCCCTGTATCAAGTTAATTTGAATATTATATGTATATATATATATATATATAAAAGTACAAATATATTTTACCTATATATATATAAGTGTAAGTATATAATATATACATACGTTTCCGTCCTGTTCGGTATATGGTAATATATTACACGGTACTGGCTTTTGATTTTCGTGTTTTCGGTTTCGAATTTTATTATTATATTCGTATTTTCTTGAAACGTTACAAATCAAATACGACAATTAAAAAACAAAAAAAAAATATATATATATATATATAAACGGACACGACAACGATACATCCATTCGAATAAGTTATTACAATAATAATAAATAATAATACAAGACAAACCGTTTAGTTCAGGGGGACGCGCATGCGCGCGCCACGTTCGCGTTTAGTTTTATGTATTTCGGTGTAACTTTAAAATAGAAAACACTTGGCACCACGTTCGGCGACGTGTACTCGCTCGACGGACGGGACCGGCGCAATTTGTTTCACCGGCGAAGTATTTAAAATGGACATAATACAATTAATCTTGTTGTTATATTTTTTTCTCATCACTTCTTCCATGAAACCCATTCACCACCATACAAAGTCGAAAAACCAACGGGCGGAAAGAAAATGAAAAAAAAAAAAAATCGTTTCACGCGAGACTATTTCGAGTCACGACATACGACATCCATTTTATGAATAAAATATAAACAATTGAAGAAGGCGAGTAGCAAACTTATCGTCTTGTTAACGGGAGACTTAGAATAAATCCAAGGTTTTCGAAAATTTAGATTTTTTCATCAAATTAATAGTAGATATAGAGGTATTTGTATGACAAACATTTTCAAGTTGAACTTCTTGACGAATATCAAAATATTACGACAGGACAACGAATCCTTTCATTGTAAGCCAAAACTATTAATTATTAGTCTGATATTTTAGCCAATTTGTTTATTTCGTACGGTCTTAGTTAGCAGACACGCGTTATGACAAATTATAGTCATAGTTTAACGTAATGTACTGTCATAATATGTTAGGGGTAACATTAAAAACTTTGAGTGTCATACATTGGCCAAATAAAGTGACATTCTGCTGTTGTAAATGTTGTAAAACTATACTATTTTTATCAGCCAGTCGTTATATTTAAATGTTGAATTCTATATACGATAACAAGGTGATTATTGAATTTACACCGTTTTGTAAAGCATTTATTTGCTAGATATTTAAAAATAATTAATACTAAGCTTATTAAAAATATTTAGATTTTACACTGTAAATTTTCAATGTTTTCAAATTTAAGTACACATTACCTAATGGCGCTGAACATTGTCGGCATTATTTTATTTTAATGTTTATATTACCCGTACAATATTCTTACCTATGTAAATTATAATTGAAAAATTTGGTAAACTATACTCATGCAGTGTTAAAAATTCAGTTAAAACTACAAAATTATTAGGTATATATATTTTTATCATTACTATACACCCATATTAGTACATCTAATATGTTACGTTTAACGTAACATATAATGATATAATATAAACTTGTTTTTCCTATATGCCGAACTAAGTCGTTAAATTAATGCGTTGAGATCAATTCATTTAGACTAGGTAGGCTAATATAATTTGTCCTGATAGGAAAGCATAAAATTTAGATAGTATATTCTCGATCAGTTTAGCCTAGGCCATAGATGTCAGTTCGTCTTGAAGAGTATGCTTTCATGTCGGGACAAACTAGATTACCCTAGTTTAAACTGGTTGATCCTTACACACTTTGGACGAACTAGTTTGGTCTAGGAAAAACTAGTTAATTCAGAAATGTGGTTTGGCTTATATTATATTATATATTATACATAATATTGTATTTACTGTATAGCATAACATACATAAAATTATATAATAATATGTTCACGTTTATTATACAAAAGAGTCAAAAACATTATATCCGCACGCCTCTGTTACAGTTTCATGTATAGTAAATACCTAACATCTGCCGCACGTGTCCGTTCTTAAAAAGGCCCAAATTAGGGTCCTTGACTGTATACTACTATATAGGTACACCACACCTATAACACTTACATATATACACAATCGAAGAATAATATAATGTTGGGGTTGGAACATGGTGAATACCCGAATATCTCACTAAACTGTATACATTATCTAGAGGAAGGATATAAGTACATGAATATTTGTTATAATATTTTTATGATTTCGGATTTCAATATTTCAATGGTGCAACATCGATTAAGACGTCCCACAAATCGATTTAAGGTTTTACACCACATGTTTACTAATGGTAACCTACCCACTCAGAGCGATATAGATCAACTCTTTTAAAATTTGACATTTAAATTAATAGAAACGTATCATTTAAATACTTTATGCACATAGACATTCGACATGATAAAAATATACTATAGACTATACCCTAAAATTGAGAAGTGAAAAATTAACTTACAGAACTGTGAGTGAGAGAGACATTTATGCAGAAAATATTATTTAAATTGATAATTTTGGATATTAACATTTTATAGTTAAGATGACGCTATACACCTAATTTTTAAGGGATTTTGTAAAGGTAATTTTTATGAAATTTTAAGAAAAATGAAAATTCAACAATTAAAAATATTTAAATATATTTGTTAAGTAATTTATAAATAGTCTTGTGTCAATACCATTTTTAATTATTGTGAAATAACGATATTTGTTAAAAAACCATGTTAACGCATTTTTTCGTTTATATCAACTTGAAAATATTGAATTGAGATGAAATGAAAAATAAATCATTAAGAAAAAAGTTATCTTGCGACTGATGTAGCCGGTTCGTGATAAATTCATTTGTACGCGTCTTATGAGCTGTTAGAAAAAAGAAAATCGATATTTTAACAGCTCATATACAGCGCGTAAAAATGCATATATCAAAAATCGGCTATACACCAGTCCCTGGATAACATGGTTATAGATAGAATTTGTTTTTATTTCGTATTTCTAACATGTTTGTAAGTTGATAAAAACGAAAAAGTGTAAAGCAAGTTTTTGAACGAAAAATTTTCGGTGTGGCGTTCTCTTAATGCAGATTATAATATTACGTGATGGGATTAGGGAATTTGAAAACTACGCGATGAAATCTTCGGATGAAAAAACCTATATTTTAATCCACGAGTTTCCCCGTCCGTCACTCTCACTCGATGTGCACTCGCAATAATATGCTCGACGCAGTTCATTGATAACCATGCGGGTAATCACGAAATCGTACCGTCCTACTTCTTATTTACCGACTGCTGTTGATAGTAATTTTCAGTTTTTCTGCCATGACGTATATACGTTTTCCCGTCTGACGTTGGTATCCCCATACGCACACGGTTTTGTCGATAGGTACATTAATACGCGAATATAATATAAAGGCCGGGCGTAATAATCGTTTTCGGTTTTTCGCGATAATATACGGCAAAACTGCGGCGGCGGGGGGAGGTGGGGCGTGAATCGCCCCCGCCAAAACGAAACATATCAATCCGGGGCAGCCGATTTCCGACTCTATTCATTCCTCTCTCTCCCCCCCCCCCCGGGCACCTTGGCCCGTACGATGTGGGGGACGGCAAACAGAGATAGACCGACCGGAATCCCATTTGACCGTTGTGTGTAGCGCGCGGAAAAAATTATCGGCGACAGACGCGTCCTATAAAATATAGTGTACAAACGTATACATAAATATAAAACCACGGTTGCTGGTCAACACCGTACCGTACGCGCACGTTTATGGTGTACGGGAAAACACACGTTTCGGACATAAAAATGTGTTCAAACACAAAAGTGTCATTCCGCGTTCGGACGCGTGCTGCTGCGGGGGTGGTTGGCACCGGGTCGTCGGTCGTCATCAACCGAGGCATTGAAAAAAAAAAAAAAAAAAAATATATATATATATATATATATATTATTATATTTTATAACACAACGGCCCGGAGTGGACGCGCGACAACAATATATAATAATATAATAATGCACGTGCGACAATGGGAGGACCGGTGTGCGTGGGCGAAATTGACGTTAAAACTGTAAATTATATAATGCCTAACCCCGCGGCGCGAAATCGAGAAAATGACAATGCCCGCGGGCGCGCGTGCGCTCTCGCCCGCTCGCGCCGGTCAAGCTGCTAAAAATACGCCGTATATAATTCATCAAAAATCTACGAAATATAGCAGATGTTACTTATATTATAATCGCGTATATTATTATTTTACGTCCGACAGTTTTGGTAATTTATCGAAATAATAATAATAATAAATATAACGGACAGACGGACAGTCGGACGACGACTGTATAGTACCTATACATTTTATCGTTGTCATTTTGCGTTAATTCGACGGATAAGAATCGGAAGCACCGGTGTTTCCGTTTTATTATAGCTCGTATTATATTCTATACTATAGCGGTGATCCAAGGGGTTAGAAAAATGTTATGGGGGGGGAGGATTCAGGACTAATATACATATAGGTATCACTCGTGCGAAAATGCAAAGCTCGAAAATTTAACAGATTTTTTTTTTTTATCAATTCGTTAAATATCTATTATAAACAATAATATAACTCTAAACATAATTACTTTCTTCGGTCAAAATGTAGTATGTATACCATAATTTATTCCAAAACGTGCAATAATAGAAAACGGACATATTTCACTTAGCAATTTTTGGATTATCACCCCACAATAATTATGGAAATATTAAAAAAAGTTTCTATATAAATGTAAACTTCTCTTCTATAATTTTGAATATACATAAATATTTTTAGTCTAATATAATAAGTAGCATGTATTATTGGAAATTCAAAAATGCGTTTTATGTACCGCATCATCAAACTTGCACTTGTTTAGAGGCATCTCCTATTATAGTAATATAGCGTGTACTAATATGATTATAATACGAAAAAGTGAAAACATTGTCCGATGCTGCAAAAAAAGGAATTCGACTCTTCCTCTCGATAGAATAATTGAGTAGTATACACTATACATAAAATATAGTGATCGTCGCATGGTATAAAGAATGTCGTATACCACATAAATACATTATACTGACTGGGTTATTAGAAATAATCACAAAATACTTGAGAATAAACGGGAGTAAGATTTTAAAATAATTGCATTAAAAAAAAAAAAAAAAACATGTCTCAAGTCTCAATTGGTGCCCACGTACAGATTTGGATGGATGTAATCCGAAATTAGGACTGTATCAGAAACGAATTTACCTATACGTTAATTAGATTAGTCATTCGAATAGTAATTTGCAAAAGTTTTTTGATTTATAGGTACAAGTTAAAACTGACCTATAGTCACAGGTGTAATCAACTTGTCAGACAAACACACCTTAGAGGAAGATTTAATAGACTTATTATAGAAATATTCGCATTTATAATAACTCTAAAATATATGTAATAAACCAAAATTTAGCAAAAAAAAAAAAAAAAAAATACATTTTGATCGTTTCATTATAAAGGTCATAGGTTAACCAAAACGACGTATTTTGTGATATTTTTTATTACTGACCGACGACCGACTTATCTGGGGACACGTGTGTGAAAATTCGATTTGTAGTTCGGTAGATCACATATACGTGTATACCTATATAATAGATATGTATATATACGTGGCGTGCGACTGGGACTTGACGATTGCGTGACGCGTGACGAACGCCAAAATTAAGGTGTAAACAAATAACCGGCGGCAGACGTATCTAATGTAGGTCTGAGGGTAGTCGTGGTTAAGAGGGGGTTGTAACCGCACGTGGTATTTTAGACACATACATGTTTATCATCATTATACATATTATATACCTATATAGAAAATAACTCTGACCATAAACCGAGTATATAATAGGTGTGGTGGGCACATATTGGTATATCTGTAATAATAACGCGTGGCACATATTATATATTATACCGCATATAGGTTATAGGTACCTACCATATATATATATACGTGTTCCCCTTAACCGTTTTTCGAGATAAATGTTCGTTTCAATAATGTAGTGGTAACGAGACGACCACCGGCTTCAGAAATCCATTTCCTAATGAAATTACAAATTTATACGTATTATCGATTCGGTGGCGGCCGTTGAAGACGACGCACGCTCGTTAATATAATATATTATAAGACCCTCTCTACTAGTATGTACGAACCTACCTATAATGTATATAATATAATAATATATAGGCTCCCATAGGTACACTAGGCGACTCATGTCTGAAAATGTCGGGCAAAGTCAAAAATCAAAAATTTGAAATTATATAGCGAGAAATATTGGGCATTGTTCGGCCATTATGGCGTCAACGGTCAATATTTAATTATGGAGCCGAATATAATCTAAATATTAATGATCATTATCAATAGAAAAACAAATAAATAATTCATGGAGAAGCTGCAAGACATTCGAAGTATCTGTGGTCATCTGCAGGGTTTTAAAAGGCATACCTTCAAAACAGGTCGTGCGAGTAATGAAATATCATAAATGTTATGAAATTCTAAGTGCCGTAGATGTTTCAGTAGTACCCACGCCTTCCAAAATAAACATTAATAACTTATCACGATTGTCATATTTGACCTTCAACAATCTACAGATAATTTATGTCATTTACAGGTCAAAAAAAAAGAAATTCTCTCCCGAAGAATTTTTTATTTATTTTTTTTTGAATTTTCTAATATACTTTAATTCCCAATAAACTACACTCACGACTCTTTTCGGGCCAATAATGTTAATTATATCGTTATTAACCGTCACTTTTTCTCGTGTCGACAACTTAAAGGCAGAAGGTCGGCCGCAATTTTCCATTGAACACGCCACTTTCCTTTTTTACTCGTATATATAGTTCCCCGTGTCAAGATGTGTTCTTTCTCTATTATTTTCCACCACCATAGTTCCTTATTTAATCCTTATCATACTGAACGGTTATATGTCTGACGATAGCTCGGTTCTTTTGATTTTCCGAGTTTTCATAAAACATCTATGGCCTCGGGAATAATTGTTAATTTTTCATGTATTCCGTCCAACTCATTCCAAAAACATCGTCTTACGTACATAACATAATATATAGGGCCCGAAACGAAGTATTTCCATTTCCGTTCCTGTTCCTGGATATCCTGCGAGTCTTCGGTAGGTATATGTATTTTTCGTCGCTTTTATATAAATTTACAATCTGCTGCCGTTAGATGACTTTCGATAATTATTATTGGAGAATACGTTTCTCGTAGGTATGTCTCCGGCGTGTGCAGCACAATATGTATAATATGACGACCGTTGACTCCCTTATACGGACCTATACACATGGCCGAACGGGTTTTTGACACGACCAATGCGGCAACATTATCGCATCACCGTGCCTTGTCGTCGCCGTCACTCGTCGAGCTATATATTATTATGAAATAATACGGTCAATAATATACCGTTTACAGTTACGAATATAATAATAATAATAATAATAATAATAATAATATGAGATACACACGAGCGTTACATCCCGATTCTGTATAAGGTCTATACTATATGGTCCTACATATATATATATATATATATATATACTGCACTCTGAAGGTATACAGCCATCACAATACGGCTATTATATTGTCGTGATATGTATTCTTTGGAGTTATAATATCGTGTAGGACATGTATATGACAAATAAACAATATTGGGCCCGTCTACATACATTGTTGCGCGTACGGAACAAGTAACGACGGCCATCCCGCAGAGACGACACGATTTTCGAGTGCTTTTATCACAATTATTACGGACTCGTAACACTACAGTTAGTAGGTACCTACGTCCTATACTATATACGTATCCAACCAAATTTCCAAAAATGTTACCACCCCGTGTGCGTGCGGTAACCGGTAAAAATGTCCAATTAAAATTTTCTTTCAAATCGTAATAATTCAAAACGGGTACCTAGATATGACGTATCCTCCAAGGTCTCCTTAAGAATATATTTTAAATGCTGCAACATGTGTTCGAATTACTTCACGAAAATGTATCCAGAATACTTTCACAAAAACATATTTAGGTAAATATAAAAAATACGTAATAACTAAAATTAAAATAACCACCACTTAACGGCGATTTCAATTTATTTAGTCATGACGTACTTCAATATATCAATTGTTTTAACAGATATATTTACTGAAATTAGAGTTAGATTATTATTATATTTCGGATTTTCATATTTTATCTTGACAACTCAAGCGTTTATAATATTTCGCTATAATTCCCACTATTTTCGTAAAAATATGTTTATTTCTTATGTAAAATAAGCCTACACTATGTCATGACTGTAGCATATAGTGTATATATTATCTTGAATATGCTAGATAGATTGTATAAAATGTTGATTTTGAAAAAAATTAATTTACAGACGCCATAAAACGACTAAGAGGTTATGAAATCATCGTTTGAGGGAATGTAGAGGGATATAGGAATATGAACGGTCTGGTACACTAAAAAAAAGTCAGTGACCCCGAGATTGATCTCTTGACTTAATAGTTTTTTTACAAGCAAAAAAGTTAAGTTCATTGGAAAAAAATATTAAGGAAATAGCAGTTACCTATTTTGGAAATTTTTATCGAATGAACAGAATTAAATGTTATCATGCACTAGTAGGAACTTCGTTATTGATTTACTAATATCGAAATTAAAAATCTTTCGAAAAACTGTAATAACTCTATCAACAATATTATATACAATACTATATATTAATTACTTATATGATGTAAATCTTTGTGATTTACTGAAAGATGTAGGCACATAAAATGTTTTTTGTTTTAATTTATAAAAACTGTGTTTTATAATTTATCAAGTCAAAGTATATTTAAATTATTATCGATGAAAATAGCATTAAAAAACGACACACTTTCGTAATCACTGCAGCAGTTATCAAAAACTGATGGAATAATCGTTTTCTATTTTATTTTCAAATATCCTAGATATTTCGCATATTTTATATTGTGTTTTTAAATTCGTCATCTACGTATATAATTTATTTTTGTTTTAATTAATTTTTTTTCTTGTTTAATTTATTTTTTATTTAATTAATTCAAACAATTTGAATAGTATAATATAGGTAGTTTCGAATCCTTGGTTTTCGAATAATTAAAAAAATGTAGACATGCAACTGTATTTTAATTTAGCGCGTGAATTTTGAACGTATACAATATTACATTTGTCCTACATATTGTATTATATTAGATATATAGATAAAAATAAAATCTAAGAAATGTGTTTTTGTCTTAAATAGCTTGGCTTTGGAATGTTTATCACGTAATGGTATTGATTATTTTTGTGTTAAACGTTATTATATTTTACAAAAATTTCGTTATCATTATGTTTCAAATTTTTAATCTCGTGTATTTTCTTTTATCGATTTATATTAGAACTAGTGTTTATTGTTTTCCCATAAAGATTATTTTTATACGTTCAAAAATGTTGTAAGCTTTTCGTATTTTCATTATTTTTCTATTGATAGTTGGGTGGGAGATACCATTAAAAAAAGAAACAAATGAATATTAGGAAGATCAAAATAGTATTTTTATTTCACAATAAGTGTGGAGATTGGACAGGAATTCATTGATGGAATTTGATAAGTACAACTTAATTTAAACACATTTCATGAAAATCTTGTTTTTGTATAGTGAATAAGGTAAACTTATGTAAATTTTATCGGTAATTCATTTTTCATTTACCTAAAAACGATATATAAATCTATAGGTACTTGATAAAAAAAAATCAATATTAAATATAATTTATTGATTTGGGCAACGATATTACAAAAGTAGGTACTTTAAACAACAGTTATATATATCCGTGTCTATAAATATTTAAATTTCGATTTTAGGTAGGTATAATATATATTCAAATTGATATATGTAAATATTGTAGTTTTATAGTGTCGTAGAAGTGTTGGTTTTTAAATTTTAATTTATTTTTCATTAAAGATAGGTTCAAAATACCAAACACTAGACAGCATAAAAAAACATAATGTTTTTTTAAAAAAAAAAAATCCAAAAAGTAAAAAATGTAAATTTTTGGTTTGGAAAATGAACGTTAAAAAAATATTTTTCAAATAAGTGTTCTAGGTTTTGACAACACTTTTTACGAATATTAAGGTACATGATAGGTACCTATTGATAATCGTATCTATTATAATATAAGGTTTAAAATGTTTTTTAAACATCAATTTTTAGGACCAAAAATTTCTAAATATGTAGGTAATTTGCACAATTTTTTACTTTGTGTAAACGTTATAAATAAATAAAAGTTATTAAAATATATATTATCTCATCTGCAGATATTTTCAAAAATGTTGAAAACTGTCTATAACTTTAATTTTACCAACAATACACCCAACTTATAATCTAACCGAGTAGGTCGACATCTATAGGGACCTAAGGGAAATAAAACAATTTTTTTTTTTTTTAGTTTACATAAATTTATCTATGTGTAAAACATGTCATTTTTGAAATCCGAAGAAAACGAATGGTCGAATGGTAAAATACATATTTTTCTTTCGTAAGTTTCATAAAGCTTTTAAATAAATTTACTCGAAATTTATCGTGTAAAATCCTGCACGTATTTCTATCACGCGTCATTATCGTTGGCCGAGAATAATACGTATAAGAATATTTGTGTGAATAAAATATATAGAAATTCTCACAACCCTTTACAAACGAAAAATGATTGTACGTATATGTGTGTGTACGTTCGCGCTAAATGGACGAAAATTGTTTCCTTTTTTTTTTTTTTTTTTTTTTTTTTTTTGTGTATGTGTGTGTCCTGCAGTTCGAAGGGACACACAATACATACGCCCAAGGATACCTTATACACACGCATTATATATATCCATGTATATAGTAGACGATTCTCAAGGTTCCGAAAATACAATCTAATAAATAACCGTGAACGTCCCATAAAATTGTCAAATGATAAATAATATAATATTGTGCGTTATTATATACAGATATGTATGGGGAATGGCTCGAATGTGTCAAACCGTATTATATGGTATTACGCAATACAATGTTTTCGTGGCATTTACGGGAAGTAATATATGAGAGGTTTTTGGCCAAAAACCATCATTGTGAGAAGACCTCAAGAAAATGAAATAAAATCGTACAGGATTTTACCTATATATATATATATATTATATTATATTATATTATATTATGTACGTGTACTATATGCATAACAGCGGTAGTTCATAACGTGTACAATATAATATGTGTTCAGGTGTGTATATAATACATATATACGATCCGGTCTGATTTTCTTTAAAATATAATACGATTCGATTTACCCCTATCGGGAGCTGTACGATATATCAGCCGCACGTCACATATCCCTGTGCAACGCACACGACAAACGGATGCACTCATGTTAGGTATGTCCTAAATAATAATATAAATGTATACAATACAGTGAAATTGTATTTTAATATTAAATATTTGTCGGGTCATATTATTGTGCAACACATTAGTATGCACTTACTGCTGCAGGGTTGGTTCTACCGATATGACACGAATTCTTTCCGCCGTATATACATTATACGTTTTATATATTATTATTTTTTTATTATATTATACATTTTTTTTTTTTTTTTTGAAATTTTATACGGGATGAAAAAAATCAATTTTAAAATTTGGATTTAGTCATATATCTACTTAATAATAAAAAAATATTGTAGATATTGTGCAACGAATCCCTCGACTATATTGGTAAAAATGATAGATAATTGAAATTATTCAAAAATTAAATTAAATTATAATTGGTTTTTTTTTTTTTTTTTGCTTTGCGTGTATAAATGAATCGCGATATGTGGTTTTCGACCCATTATTAATTTATAACACTGTAATTTTGTGTTTAAATGCAATACCTATTATATGTTAATATTATATTTGTTCACATAAGGATAGGCGAGTTACATATAAAATAATTTAACTAGATAAAAATTGTACAAGTTACGTAATTTAGTACTTAAACAATAGGTATACAAGTTAAGTCAAAAACTTAAACAAATCTGTTTTCATTAGACATCATTAATTTTACGTATTTTATTTCCTATAGAAAACGTGATAATAAATTATATTATAAAATATTTCGTAAAGTTTAAATAGATTTCTATATTTATTAATCAAAATAACATAAATTGAAAAAAAAACAATTACCGTTTTACTAAAATATTTTTATAAACGATTTTTCAATAAATTTCATACTCAAAAATATCAGTACAAATTAAAAGTTATTTTGTAAAAATATAGATATCTCAATCAATAGCATAGTCAGGGGGAGTTTAGGTGTTACCCCCCCCCCTATTATTTTTTTCATACGTTTTAATCTAATAAATGTATTATAATTTAAACTTTTTATATATTTTTTGGATATACACCACTGAACCTGGTCCTTGAATGGTTCAATCAGAGTATAAGCATTGAGTAATAAACCTAATAAATGTTACAAACCTTACAAAAAATGTAAAATCGTACCTATAGTTTAATTTATACTTAATCCCCCCCATCCCTATTACATAATCCTGACTATGCCACTGATCTCAATACAAGATACACGTTACAAATACAACTCACTTACTGTCCTGTAGCTCTGCATAAACTGCAAATTTTAAATCCGTGTATAATTAATTCACTGCAATTAGCAGTACATAAGTTACATTAATGTATATGAAACTTAAGCATCCGAACCTTTCTCCAGATTTTATTTTCAAAAGTAAAGACATTTTTATCAATAAATTTAATATCAAAATTATTAAAACTATATAAAACATTGAACTAAACATTGACGGACCTCGAAAATTATTTTCAAAGATGACCTCGTTACCGCATGTTTGTAAAGGTAAAATTGGAATTTAAAATAATTGTTCGAGTTTTGTACATATTATAATGAATTATAAAGTGTCATTGAGATTCGTATTATTTGTGGCCAGATCGTAATTGGAAAAAAAACGATAAAAACTGTAGGTGGAGAGGTGATGTGATAGCAATAAATTTCGCTTTGTCAATATAATATATACCTGGTGCATCGCGGTGCGCTCTTGAATATTATCGAATTAACTACAACAGAGACAATGAAATGGAACGAGAAGGGGAAAAAGTGTTTTTTATTTTGTTTTTTAAATTCGGAATAATATTTTCGTTTTATTTATTTATTTTTAAGAACATAAAACAAGAATATCGCATCGACTGTCGGCGACGGCAAACACCCTATTATTTAAATGTGGTGTTAGCAAATAACACGAATGGTCGTCGGTCCCGGTATATATTATATTATCTCCCTGCGCTCGGTGGTAAAATATTTAAAATGAATTCCAAAATGACGTGGAATAATGCGAGTAAATATATACAAAAAAAATATATGAAGTCATGCCTTATATATAAAGTGTAAGGTCATTCCATTTTTTTTTTATTTTTTTTTTACAACGATGATAGCAAAACGATTTTCCCGTCGTTACTATACGTTTATTTGAAATGTTATAATATCCTACAGGATATGGGGTGATAAGGATACGAAAATACTTTTCGCATTGAATTCATTATATATAAAACGACCAAATGTAACCTAAACTATTGATCATCCGGCAGAGCTTAATATTATAATCTAGAAAAATATATCTTGATATAATATTTGAAGTATATCTATAGATACTGCGGCTTTATTCCGTAATTCGATACTGTTTTAACATGTAATAAATTCGATAAATGTTTCTTATCGAAATTTCGTAAATGTATCGAATTTTGTTATTGACTTTGTGATTCTATAAATGACTCTATCGATAACTTGCGCTTGTAAAATGTATTACACCCAAGTCGATAAGAAACCGACGGCTAACGGCAATTTTCCCGGAGATTATAAATCTTGTCCAATCACAGCGCATGAAGTATAAGCGAATGTTTATAATTTTATGCATATTGTATCCGATATTACAAAATTTTAAAAATTCAGTAGGTATAATACTATAATATTAATTATATTGTATTCAATAATCAATGTTCACTACCTATATTTAATAAAACTTTTATTTTGATTATTAAAAAAAAATTACTTTATTATGAAGAGAGCAGATTCTAACTCTAAGTACTTAACTTATACATAATTGACTACCTACCTACTTGTACTTTTTATAAAACACGGGTTTTTCAATGTATTTATTCATTTAACATAATATATATATATATGATATTATTAACATTAAGTTAAATGTCTTAATTTTGCTGAGTCTTTCTTCTAAGACCTTTTCTTAACCCAGAAAGTACAACGCCATAATTTAGAAAAAAATATTTATATAAACATTAAGCATTATGATATAATAATATTCATAACTCATAGGTAATCATTAATCATAAAAGTGAAATATAAGTTCGAGTTTGTGAACCAAATAATATGTGATAATGTTCAATTATAACATTTTTTATAATTCGATAACGCTTAACGGCCAATACTTACCGCCCAATACGATATCGGATATATTTGATACCTTAACGATAATATTCGTTATACATCTGTTACAGAATCCCTCAATTGATAATTATTCGATAGAGGTCATTTCGTTATCTTAACGAACCGAAAGTTTTCGTTACAGGTCTTATCGAGTTACAGAATAGACCCCAATGAGATATATTTTTAATTTATATACATATACCTACGTGAAATGCATGGAATGCTGAGACATGAAATAAAATAAAAGTTAGGTTAAGTTTAAAAAGCACCTATGTGAAGATGGGTATATGGGAGAAAAACGGTATTGCCCCCATTTACTCTTTATATAGGGACGGTCCTTCGTAAATAAATACCTGGTAGGCACTGAATAATACAGGTATGAATAATATTAAGTATTTTTTAAAATCCTAACCTATTCAAACCAGTAGCGTGGTATATTATTTAATTTATATTGTTAAATTATTATAATGAGAGAAATTTTTCACGACACCGATTGACGTACGTACCTGGACTTTTACTCAGTTGTATAATAATAAAATATAAATTTTAAAGAAAAAAAAAAATCAAAAATACTGTTACGTCTCGTGCCTTATAGTTCGTTAAGATATATACACGGACGTTAAAATTAGTACGCTACAGTGTGGCCAACTCTTATAATTGAACAAATCGCAATGTCAATGTTTGTTTATTATCACTTATCTATACAGAGAAATCCGTATGGTTTAACCGATCGACGATGTACTTCGCAAAGGACTTTGCAATCGTCCAGGACAGGTCATATAGTAATAGTAAAATAGTATTTAAATCGCATATGTTAAAAAAAAATACGCGAAAAAATTAAAAATTCCGCGAGGAAATATAACGGAGTATCGTATCTCATTGTATAGGTATTATCATATTATATAGCTATCGTTTTATCATTATTGTTATTATTTTATTTTTTATTTTTTATTTTTTATTTTTTTATGTTCACCGTGATAACAATAGACGCTCTCCGATACTCGCGAACCGTGAATTCGAAACGCGCTATTATTAATTGCCGTGCGGGTAATGGGTATTGTTTCCTATGCCCGCACTGTACTCGCGTAATTGAACGCGAGAGCGATTTCGTGAAATAATAATATACCTACCTACCTAAATTCAATTGTTTTCGACTCAATATTAATAAAGTACGTTTATATCTGCCAATAATAATAATAATAATATAAAAAAATAAGATGGAATAACGCAAAGCCGTCGAAAAATATTCTATATGCAAAACAATGCTTCATAACAATTTCGACTTTGTATATGTCGTATATAGGCAAGGCTTAATCGAAAAATCATTACATTCATTAACGTTATGACAATACGTAAGCCTGAAAATCAAAACACTTTTGTCGTCGGTTCAAAAAATATTGAAACCGGAAAAAATCGAAATATGTATTATAATATATTTAAATTGTTTTTTTACTCCTTTTTTTTGTGCCATTTAATTGCTTTAAAAGTATAATATAGTAATTGTAATATACTAATTTTTCTTTTTAAAAGTTTTGAAATATAAACGACATCGTATAAGTTATTAATTAAACGTCATAAATGTTTACGACATAAAATTGGTATGAAAAATAAATGTTATTGTCGGCATTAAAAGGAAATTCTCGATTTTAATGTTTTATTTTTATTAGCTTTCTTTAAGGATTTTTAGTGGTTTGTTTCAAATGTTTTTTATATATATAGAGCTATAATCTCTATATATTATAATTTCATAAGTTTTAAATATTTTAAATACATTAATAATTATTTTATAGTTATTAATTATTACTTTCATGAGAAATTAATCATAGTCTTGGAGTATATCCCTATAATAGCTCTTTTATTTAACCGATCCAGCAAAATTTCATCAAAAACTAAGGTGTTAGCTAGAATTCGATATTTTCATCCCTGCTTTGGCTATATGTCCCTGCAAGACGATATGTCCAAGTCCCACAATGTGTTAACTCAAATATAAAAATGTCCACGGGATTTTTTTTTCATATTATTGTTTATGTTTATGACTACAGTATGTACGCATATATACCTATATAGCCAGGCGATCTTTCCGCAAAACAAAACGACTTTCCAGGGACGCAGAGACCTTCTGCGGCGTAACTATATATGTACCTATATACAATAACCTATACCTACACGCATAATACTCGTCGTCTTGAATTCAAATCTCACATAAACTATAATCAAATCCGCACAGGTGTACAATATACAGAGTAATTTTTATTTTGACATATCGACCGAAATTTTATGGAATAAAAGATATATTCCAAAATATAGAGCGAATAATGCAAAATATCATATGAACTTAATTAATTTTGTATACAATACGAAAAAGCTGATTAAAAGTCCTTTTAGGGAAGGGTTTCACAAAATCGTATACCTATGCCAATTCGAATTATACCTATACAGTACGACGCGAAATATAAAATCGCCCTGTATAAATAATATTATAATTTATGAGCGTATAAAACCCGTCACGTGGACGGCGCGGGCCGTAGACTCTCGTGGACGGGACACGGGGAAGACGTTTTTAGATAATTAAAAGACGTCTTCGTCGATATTATATAAGTATAATATAAACGGTTGTATATTAAATATAAAGATATATACTATATCTACGGCGATTATAAAAACATTAAAGACGTAAAACGTATAATGGAAGTGGCGTGGAAACGAGGCGAGTAGAGTAGGGGTGAGTTCGAAGTGTATATACACGAAGAGGAGTGGAATATTACTGAACGTTGGAGGCGATATGAATAACGAGTTCGTCTCGTCGTGTCGAAGGAATGAGATTATATACAGTTTTAATATATACAGTTGACGACGACGAGATGATATTTATTAGGTATAAATTTACTGCTTCACACTGTGTGTGTGTGTATATATATATATATATTATGTATAAAAGTGTATATACCGTGGTAAATTGCGATCGTTTATTTAAATTTCATATATATAAGAATGTCACTTTGCGATTATCAACTAGAAATATACGCCATATAGTATTATAGGTTACGTTAGGTTAGGTTATTTCGTGTAATCTAGTGTAAGGTATAGCACATAATGGCATAATGTATACCTATAACTGTAGAAGTAATGCTTATTGTGATAACCAAAAAACATTCTTGAACTGCTGTAATAAAGCTATATATAATATCATAGAATGGACACTGATAAGAATTTACACACATTCTAAAGTGGCCACTCAAAAAAGTATTTTCAGATTAATATTAAATTACGTCGATGACACTGTTGGTCAGATTGAACGATAATGATATATACGTAATGGTTTACATTCAATTAAATTACACAATTTCTGACGATTCACCATAATATAATTGAAAATAACTCTAAAAATTGTTACACTGAGGTGCATTATAAAAATTTCGGACATATTTTAATCTGTCTGAAAATACCCATTCTCATATTCTGTGGTCGTATAAATGTGATAAAAACTATCATTTGTGAATAGATCGAAATCAGTTGATATCCATGTCAGCTGTTTACAACTAGAGTAGGTACATAAATACTAGAGCACGAACTAAGATATAGGCACTTTGTTCGACGTACGTGGTATGTTTAGTTATTTGGAAAATGTTTCCATTGGAGTTGGTCCGACAATCATTTCACCTAAGTATATGCTATATGTTTTTTTTATTCATTATGAACCAATTCAAATTTTAAGAATCTAGTTTAAATAATTTTTGCCTATAATGATATCATATTATAGTGATAGTGTAGGCTGCAGATAAGGAAATCGGAAATCGTCGGTTGTCATCAGTGAGAGATGGATTCCAAGGTTTTACCTTTCAGAATATTGTTCTTACAAAATGTTTACCGTTTAAATATTATTATCGAATAATATTGTATTCCGAACTATATTTTATCGTCCCATATTATGTAGGTACCTAACTATAAATAACTGCAGTTAATAGGTGTGGCTATAAAGTATAAATACAGTTTAACTATATTGTTTAGTTTTTTATTCCGTGTAGACTTATTGGCGTGTACAATAATTATTGTTTTACAGAGGAATATCAATTTTGTGAAAGTATTTAACGTGTATACGCTCATTTGAGATCGTTTGAGCTGATACTATATATATTATATTATACATGTATAATAAGATTTTATTATAATAAGATTATTAAATACAATAGTCACACCACACATTGAATACTATAAATAATTTTTCTATGTACCTACACCTATAAATAACAATATAATATTATTTCACTAATATATTATGTACATTAAGTTTTATTTTTTACACTTTATCACGTCACGCGTGTTTGAAATATCGCGAATAATAGATATAATACATAAAAAAAGCCGATTTTACGACCGAGAACGTTTTGTTAAGACTACACCTGAAAAACCCCTCTCCCCAATATACGGACGGCGAACTCAGTATGCCTTGCAAAAATGGTACATTTACCGTTTATCGATATGTACAAACTTGTATATTATTTTTTTTACTAAAAACACAATTCACCAAAATACCTACATTTTAAAAAATACACAGAAAATGGCGTCGATTGTCTTCGCGATTATAATTTACAATCGGTTGTTTGAAATATATATCTATAAATATATAATATCTTCATTTAAAATTTTTAAATTGTAATATTTTACTATTGATTTTACATCCTTTTTGAAATAATTAAAAATTAAACATTTCATTATTTTTAAAATATTTTAACTAAAATACCAAATATGGAGTATTTATTTGTCAAATATCAATATTATATGATCAAATTTATGTGGTTTCTAATTACTCATTATCTGATGGAATTGAGTAAAAAAATGAACTTTAATAAAATAGTATACTTTTCGACTAGTGCGTCGATGTATTGTTGTATTTATTAAACAATTGTTATGACTTATAATATGTGAACTAGCGACGAATAAAAAAGCAAAAAAAAAAAAATTAATCTACATATGTCATGTTGTAGATATATACATTATGCACATATATAATACAATAATATGTACCTATACTAGTCAACGGTCGTAAATTAAAATATATACGACTATTTCAACCGTTTTATGGTTTTTGTCCTTATTCGCCTTATATCTACCTACATAATATAATAATATATAGGTACATGCATATACCTAATAATATTAATAGGAAACGATAAATAATAATGAAAATGTTGGAACAAAATAATCCTTGTAGCACTTCTGAATACCAAAAGGTAGATAAATATTAAATACGTAGGCCACCATAATTTTCTTATCACTGTTCCCGAACTGCAAGTGATAAAGGTGAGTGCTGGCAGTAGTAGGTATGGAAGGTATGACTTACTTATCTCTCCGTGATCTATACCTAGTTTTAATTCAGTAATCACTCATCTTGTTATCATGTTAATAGTCAGTGTTATTATTGCATTATTTTAAGGGTGGACGTGGGAAGGGGGCAATGGAGGAATTTCTTCCACTCCGTTCACAAAATATTAAAGGAAATCGTCATTTTTAAAAACGAAAATTTGGTCGATTCCATCGTTTTGCTTATTTTTAATAAATCGCTCACCCCGTTCAGCGCCTCTGTATCCGCCCTTGCATTACACGTCGATAACTTAGATACCCAAAAACCATGTCCCCTCGAATCTGCAGTGAACAGGTGCCACCATTCATGCAGTCAGAGATAAATTTCGGGACCTGTATCAAGACTTATTGGTGTAATGTTCAAATGTATGACATTTAGAATCTTGTTGAAATGAATGTAATACGGCCAATGTGAAACTATAAATATTGACCAATATTAAAAACAGCTGGTATAAAGAAATTTGAAAAATCGGCCCCATACAGGTAGTATCTACGAGTATATAGGTACGCCCGTCCGTTAAAATAAAAAATGAATTCACTGTATCTCGGCCAAGTATATCGTATACGATCTAAGTATTGTAATTTATTTCATAACAACGATATAGGTATAGTATGCAGCGTGCGTATATTATTTATAGTCGAAATTAATATGCGTGTGCGCGCACACGTTGCGGTGGAAATGGGCAAAACGATAATCGTCTTGCGAGTAGTTATTTGTGTAATTGAACAAATTATGTGTCGTTCGTCTACGGCGGCGGCCGGCGTTAATGGCATATTGTGTTTAAATGCAAATTGGCTCTAAAAGAGGAAGTCGGTATACCTATATAATATTATAATTTATACCCATATAGATATAAAATACAATATTGTATAATAAATATATATAGGTATGAACGTAAATTTAAAATTAATCTAAACGTTTAAACAATGGGCATGGTGTGTTGTATTCTACTTGCGCGCACTTCTGAAAACGAAAATGCACACTGTTATTCGGAATATGCCGTATGTGTATAGATGGTTTGGAGGGAAGCACACGAATGGAGTAATAACGACGAAATCGCATTGTTATTGTTTGATGGTCGGCGTGCAGTGTCACTGCGAGAATGGTATATTATCAGTTATAAATTACTATCACCTATACTACTACGCTCTATAACCTGAAATTAAAGTAAAGCAAAATATAAAATTACCAGCCATGTTACCAACTCGCATTTTAGAGGTCGGACCGAGCCCGAACCGAACTTACAATTTTTTATTCGAACCCAAACTCAATTAAACAAAATATATCAAACCCGATTGGAACATAAAAAATTTTAAATGTCTAAAAAAATTAAATACTTAGTGATTTAAAAGTTGGCTACTCAAAAGATTCGTTTTTCCCCAATAAAATTATCGCCAAAATACTCAATGTCTACCGATATATTAATTTATTGAGTACTAGCGTATTATCAATAAGACGATTTTATTTTGTTTCTATCGTTTTTCGACAAATTAGGTTCAAATTTTGTTTAACATCACTAAAAATAACGTTTTTGAAAAATGTATATTTTATCGTAACATAATGTAACATTATTATAACATTATTTTACTTTCGGAAATGTTTTAAAAACGATTTTTTTTTCTTGTTCTGCACGTTAAACTACGTTAGTTGTAGTAACCGAGTAGTATATAGTAAGTAATATAGTAATATAGTAGTTAGAGTTCGATGACTTAAAAAATGTTGATGTTTATACCTATGCATATAATTTAAAATTTCGTATTTTAATTTTGTCTTTTGATTTCAAATTTTATCATAGCATTTATGCGGACATTTAGTCAAATCGTTGCATATCACATTTGACGATGATTTGGATCAATAATAAAAATCAAAAATACAGAACTATTAAGTATAGATATTTATTAAGTCTAAAAAAATTAAAAAACGTGAATTTTTCTCGCGATTCGTATAATTTATATATAGGTATAGCTATTAATTAAATTAATTAATAAGTAATTATTATTAATTTTGTAATCGAGTATAATGTATACTATATATATATTTTAATAGTTTAACTTAACAGATTAACTGTTATAATATACACATGTTACTAAATTGATTAATTATATATTAAGTACCTACCTAAATGGCCAAATAAAAAATTACCACTACGTCATGTAGTTTTAAAATTTTCCGTTAGTCTATATAATAAACTTTTTTCATAATTTGTCTGACTCATTATGTATAAAAATAATATTACCTGAATGATTAGGCAAATTAGTTTACTTATTGTATTAAAACTTCCATTTTGACTATATTTTTTCCAAATATTTGACAAAGCCCTAGATTACTAGTTAAAGGATATAAATTATACAAATTGTGTTAGTAAAATTTGAAAAAATCGCATAGGCATACGATATACTGTAGACGAAATCCAATTTATTTATCAAAATATTACCTATATTGGACAACGCAATACTAATCATTTGATAACAATAAATACAATAATTATAATTTTCATATACCTAATAGATATTATATTACATTTTTGTTATACATTTCAGTGTTGCTAATATTGTCAATTGTAATATAAATTGGGCTCTAAATGAGATTAGACATATTATTTTCAACAGACTTATCACTATTATCTATTTATTTACTTGAGAAATATTTAGTATATGTGATTTCACTGATTTGCTTAGCTTTTATTATACGATTCGGACAATCCTGGGATTAGTAAAACCTGAAAACACGAAAAAAAACTACGTTTAACTTTACTAATTACAAGTGTAAAGAGTAAATCCCAACCTAATAGTTTTAACTAATGTGATAGGACATACACGCCTCAATAAATACAATTTTAGAAAATAAGCATTTTCCACGCGCGTTCTTGCGGTAATCGCACGCTTCCGGCGCGCCGCTTTATTTTTTATTCCAAGATTTTACCGGCCAGGTGGATATATTATAATATTCGTTTTGTGATATTATTGTTGTTTCGTCGGTCTGTATAATATAAATGTACTTATATATTTTAATATATTGTGTGTATAATAGTGGAAGGACATGACACGTTAATTGTTACCGAAAAATATTTGCATATCTTCTTCCATGTATTATAACGTTTTTTTATTATTCCACCCCCACCCGAGGGGGGACGGCCAGCCGTGGCGGTTATCTCCATTATTTATTTCGACAATTATTATTGCGCGTACACACATATACACACATACACTGCATGTAAACAAAGAGACAGGCTACTCTATGTTATAATATACTGCGGCTCACATTTAGTATTTTATAATAATATACACGAGCAATGAGCATAAATTATTATATGATACCTACTGCAATTAAAAAAAACAACGATATGTGCAATGATAATCAATTTACATATTATTATTACATAAACACACATATTCACACGTCATAGTACCTGCGTTGTAGATTTAAATCGAAATAATAATAATAATAATAATAATAACGAGACAAAACAAACGGAATACGCGTGTTATTGTTAAATTCGGGAAACGGTTTTGTATATATTATAATATGATATTAGGCATGTCCACCGATACAATATATTATAAGAACGCAACTGTGATCGTCGCTGCAGAACACATTCACGAAGGAATCCGAACGCAACAATCGACGGGAAATGGCGTACACATAATATTACAATATCGTATAATAATAATTGTCGTAATACGTACACAAAGTTATTCTTTACGAATATTTTACATATTATCATAATACCTAGTCTGGTAGTAGTATGTGTCCCAGACGACAAAAGAAAAGAAAATTTTCATAAAAGCGTTTCCAGAAAGTATATGAATTATCATTTAAGGACATTATCTTTCATCCAGAAAATCAACGTTTGAAAAATATAATAATGTATTTTTATAACTTTATGTTGTTAAGATATTTTAAAAATAGTATAGGCATTGGAAATATTTTTAAACGTTATAAGATGGTTGAAGTTCAATTCTGACCCAAACACTGACATTTAAAGATTCCATCCCAAAATACATAAAGTCTATATACCTATATAGGTACCAAATATCTGTTCTAGATTTGAAGAAAGATGTTTACTAATTTCATTCTGGATTTAAAGAAAGTATTTATCAATTCCGTCCTATAAACATATTATATGATAAATCATTAACATATTAGTAGATATACAAAAATGCATATAGGCAGTAGGTATTCATATTTCACAATAAGGACACTTAAGAGGACGCTATCCACATGTTTTATTGTCTCTGTCTTAATAAATGTCATAGGGAATCTACGTACCGCATTCTTACTACAGTATATTTATAACTAATATTAGAGTAAATTTATCTATTTATATACATAGTTATATTTGTTCAAAAAAATTAGTTATTTAACTATTTAAAACTTAATTAAAAATAAAATTTAAAAAAAACTCCAGGCTACGGGATAGTTCTCCTCTACAAATTTAATATTAAGTAAATTTACTCTAATATTAATTATAAATAAACTGTAGTAAGAATGTAGTACGTAGATTTGCTATATTATGCGTATGTAAGACAGATACAACAAATGTGTGGTTAGCATCCTCTTAAACAAAATTGGTAGTTATGTACCTTTTTTCAAAAAATCGGGATAAAGTTGATATGTTCTTTTTAAAATCTTGGACAAATTTTGTATAAAAAAAATATCGGCACCTTTAATTTTTTGGCCCAAAAATGTCACTAAGCTATATAACGTTAATTTAATTTCTGGAAACGTTTCAAAAACATTTTGTTTTCTATCGTTGTCCAAGTACTGTATAATTTAATACTATATATCTACATTTTTTTATTTATCACGTAATATTTTATTTATAATCCAACTACCAGACATCGTGGCGAATCGAATTAATTGTAATTTTTGCAGCGAGGCGGAGATCGTCTGGGCGGTACTAAACGTATACAACCTGGTATCTGCTATATTATTATTACATTATATATAGGTAGGTATATATATCAAATATACCCAATAATAATTTACTTACGAAATTTATATACGCGGCAACATAATAATTGTGTATACCTATATAATATAAGCCATACGACCCTCCTCCTCGTCGTCTATACCTATATACAGCTGTACAACTCCAGCAGCAGCGATCGTGACGGACCAGTAAACCCGGGTTTTCGTAAATTTCCAGTTCATTTTTTCTTTGTTTTTACACACAGAAAATGTCCGCTAACTATATTAATTAAAATTTGTCACGGTTATTGGAAATCCGCACCACACCACGCAGCGTCGAGCGCGCACTCGAGGAGAGAGGAAACAGCCGTCGTTGAACTGAAGGAAGGGCGGAACGAATTTTTATATAATAATACATTGTGGTATTATTATATATTGTTATTATTATAAATAAAATAAAATGTATTATAAAAAAAGTATAAAAAAATATTGGTCCTTCGAACCGGGATAATCCGCTTGAAAATACAAAAATACATATCGTACTTTTTTTTACTAAAATTTATTTAATATATTCGAGTATACAGAATACATTATATGATATAGAAAATAATAGGTTTTAAATCGTGACGTTTAACGTATAAATCGCGAGAATTTTTTTTTATTATTTCTTATAAACGCTCGTGGTCGATGCGATGGGAACGAAGAGAAAGTGCGTACACAACGGTATTTATATTGCAATTTTCAAATCGTGTAAGTTGTAATATATAGGTATTATATATATTATGTATATGGTTATTATATTATAATAATATATTTAAAACTATAAGAGTTTTGGTTTTGTGTAAAATATATGTGTTTTAAAATGTGTCCAAAAAATATTTGTTAAAAACAACTTATTAGTTAATTATACGTATATTATTATATAAATATATAAACTGGTGGACAGACTTACACCTGCAGACAGGAATACTGTAGAGTGCAGAATTTTCACGGTGAGTTATAAAACAATATAAATGCGTATATTCAACACCAGTTTATTTTACGTTTAAGTTTTAATCGATATAATATCTAGTTTGAGTAAAACAATGTATAATATTATATCCTTTATGTCATTTAAATTGTTGTTAAAATATAATATATTTAAAAAAATTACGTTCAAAACTTTTTTAGTTATAAAAAATCTTTGTTATTGTTTTTATTTTATTATATATTATTATATAGCAAACGAACACGGAACGTTCAAATTTTTCACGTTTTAATGTTCATTTTCCGGATAAATCATTTTCCTAAACTAACATTATTAGAACATTATTTTAAAACATTTTGTTTTGTTTTACAGCTGTCACGTTTTTTTCAACTATGCATGTAGGTATATATTATGTATTTTGGTCATATAAACTAATATTGTTTTGAATGCAAAGTGTGGGAGTTAATACTAAAATATTTCTGGAAATATATTGAAATTGTAATAATAATTATAGAAAAAAAAAAACGAAATCAGTCCACAGAATATTTACTAATATAAAGGGGTGGTGTTGTTAACAAATCAAGCGCTCGCGATGATTGCTTCCGTGATCAAAGTTAATAACCACACGACGAATATTAGGTAAGTATTATTTATTTACTAAGTTATTCAATTATTTTTTACATGGAAAGTTAAATTACCAAATTATTGTTCTCGTATACCAAACCTACAAGTTTTAAGTGTTTAGATTGTCGAACAAGCGTGCATTATTTACGTTATCGCGCTATACGCCATAATAGTTGTTATGGCCAACATTAAAAAAGGGATAATTATTTCGAAAAAAAATATTAATACACTGAAGTTATTTTGTTATAATTTATAATGAACGATATATATTTACATTTCGATAAATTTCAACTATTTCTTAGCCTACGAAATAAATAATAATAATGATTACACGTTTACATCGTATTGCGCTTATTGTAGAGGGGTGAACACTGCCTGCAGGCCCACCCGTAATAATTTCAAAGCTGTTAAATACTTCAATCGTATTTTGGTTGCAGTTCGCTTTATATTATATTGTTTAATCTACTTATAATATTGAGAATAAAAATACTAATAATAACGATGATGGTTATCGCAATCACGCGTGCACACATAATTTCATTCCACTGTCGGAGAGATTTATCGGTGAAAGGAAAAAAAAATTATGATCGACCGCCAAAGTATTTATAAATACTTACCTACTAATATGTATGTTATATTAAAATTAATACAAACTCTCCGTTTCTAAAATTACAACGGTCAGTTACTGTGATAAATTAAATTCCAATATGTAGGTGAAAAAGGATAAATGGCTAACTTCCCATAAAATATAAAATTTAAAGCATATTTTGAAAATTTATTGTTCTCTGGATCTATTTCATAACCTACCATTCATTACAAATATCGTATGTCCAATAATATTATGGTAACATAAAACAGGAAAACAGGATTATATTAATATTGGGTACAGAACAGTTGCAGGATTTGGAAACCCCATCACAGGAATTAATGATAATAATATACGAACTAAATATACAATTTTAACATCGTCGCCGATCGGTATGTATCTATAAATCAACACGTTATAAAAATAACAACACATCGGCACATAAATAATTATAATGGGACGTACGGAATAAGCGTGTGGGTATTAAAATGAAAATTTAAATAATTTTATGTCCGAAAAACCTACTATTTTTTATATACGAGTACGTATACGTCATAAGCGAGTGTATACGATATTATAACATTATTTCCCTATAATATACTGCATATTATATAATATCTATATATACAATATATAATATTATTCGAACGTAAAATAATTGTATAAAAACGCGTGAATCATTATAGTTTCGTTTTTACGAGTCGTAAAATAATAATAATTTTTTTAAAACAAGCAATACGTCGTACGGATATTGTATACGAGTAGGTACAATATATATACTTAGGCAAGCGATCCAAAACGATAATACTTGAACACTTGTAAGAAAAAAAACGATCGAGATCAACTAAATCGTAATTTAGTTGAAATATTATACTCGATAATATTAATTAAGATAGGTAGGTACTGGTTTTTTTACCCGAACACAAAGACAATAGATATAAGTAGCATGCGCGCATGGAAGAGAAAATGTAGTTTTTAAACGAAAACTCATGTTTTAATTTTTATGACAGTAATAACGTTGCACATATATTAGTGTTATCTACTATTATACGATTCAATCGCCTTATATAACGTTTGTACATAGTTGTAAGTAAGCATTTATACACTATATTTTTTATTTGTTAAATCCTGTAAGTTATAAAGTATAATGATAGATATTATACACGAGAGACAGTCTGATGTAAGATTTTACACTTCCTGTAGAACATTATAATTTATTTACTAGAAAAATTAAAAGAAAATGTTTTGAGCAAAACAAACATTGAACACTGCGAATAAAATGGAATCGAATTTCTGAAATCATATAAAATAGAAAGTAAAAAAATTGTAAACTGTAATTTTAATTTATTGGACGAATTAATTGATCCAGAAAATTCAAGCTTAAAAAACATTCAATTATTATTCGTTAAAGGATTTTTAAATGTTATATACCCGTTGAACATATTTATTTCAGCAATGTTTAATAACCAAAAAAAATTTCAAAACCCAAAAGGATTTTGAAAATTTTTTTTGCATATGTTTTGTGCAAAGATCGCACAAAATTTAAATTAAAAACTTACATATGTTTTCGATATATTTATTTAAATTTGTCATAATAGCTCGATCAATTAAATTTATAGTATAAATAATATATAAATACCAAAATATTTTAAAATTAATTATCAATTTAAACATTTTTACCATATTGTCTATTAATAAATTTATTGATATAAAGATTATCGATAAGGAAAAACGTAGGTATCAAAATGTTTAAAACCGACTATAAACATTGAATGAGGCGATAGGTTTTGGGCAAAATTTAATATATTTTCTAGTTATAACACATTTCGTTCTCGATAAACATATGTGGTTATAAAGGGAACCATGCGTTTTAAGACGTTAATTTTTGGACGAATAATTCCTCTGAAAAATATATTTTTAGAACTGAGTTTTAATTTCTGTGAATGTGTTAAGAATATTTTGTTTTTCATTGCTGCATTCGGTGGAGGGCCGAGGGGGACACCCCTCACATAAGCACAGTACATTAACGAATTCGTAATTAATATGTAACATCGAAATATACGATAATTAACTGTACGAATAATAATAATAATAATAATAATAATAATAATAATAATAATAATAATAATAATAATAATAATAATAATAATAATAATAATAATAATAATAATAATAATAATAATAATAATAATAATAATAATAAT
>JAIPRL010003567.1:0-45818 GCA_025469235.1 Pemphigus obesinymphae
AATTGTGTTTTTCATTAGAAATTATTTAATATTTTGTATTGTTAACTTCTTACCACAGATTACAAATTGTTATTACTAACATTTTAACATGTTAATAATACTCGTATAATCAATGCTTATTATTGTAAAAGTTTATAGCTAACTGCTAGATGTCTGCAGTTGAAAAGGTTTTTGTAATTTTTTGATAAGAACATTTTCTGGTCAGGAAATCATCTCTCGTCGTCCAACCATAGTATCTATAGCCGTGACTTATACATATACTTAATAAGGGACTATTAATTTACCTACCGAATATAAGATTAATTTAAGTGTGCATAAGTGAGTAATTCAAATTTTTTCTGTATAGGTTATATATACAATATATTATTATTTTATTTTATTCGTTGTACCTAAATATCCTGTTTGTATAAATAGTTTTATGGAAATGAAATATATATATATATTTGGCATATGTGTATGTATAGAGTTGTGGAATATTTTAGTGTATATACACATATTTTACGATATTTAAAAACCTTAAAGTCCTCTCTCTAATATAACAGCCAGTTGGCCAATTTCAGACAAGTCATCCAAGTCTGCTACACTTATCCTCTAATCTATTCTTTTGCCTCACCGCTGCCTTATAAAATTGACCGTATTAACCTAATTGGGATTCTTCTGTCACGCAAAATACGCTCCTCTTCACTTCACCCACCCACAAAACCTCCGTTATTCTGTAGAACAGGTAAATACTAAATACTTTGGAACCTCTCAATCTCATCCACTACATACCTAAGTACTCAACTTTATTAATTGCCTTTCCCTATTCTCTCTGTGTTCCCTTTCTCCAAAATCATACACTATATATTCTGTTTTACCCCTCTTTTACACCCTCTTTTTCCTGCACCAAATCTCCCATAACCATTCACCTATGTTGTATTGTTACACTCTCACCGGGGATTACCTTGTAGTTCTGAGTTCTTACATTTTAATATGTAGTAAATATATATACATTTTTATTAAAATTGCCTATACAGAAACCATTAACGCACGGTTTTTAAGGGGTTCTATATGTGCAATTGTTAAGAAATCTTAATAAAAATAAATATCCAATGATTTGAAAATATTTAAATGTATTAAAATATTAAACTAATTTAAAAATAGTCTTGTGTCAATATCATTTTTTATTATCGTGTAAAATCACGATATTTATTTAAAAAAACATGTTTAAATTTTTTTCATTTTTATCAACTTGAGAATATCAGTAAAAAGATTAAATAAAAAATAAATTAAAGAAAACAAAATTATCTAGAGCACTATACATAGCTGACTTTTTATATGTGCCTTTTTATGCGTTTTATGAGTCGTTAAATAAGCAATTTATTTTTATTTTTTTAAATAATTATAAATTTTAAAAAGTGAATATATCCAAAAAATTTTATTAGTTATAATTTGTTTTGTATTTCGTATTTTTAATATGTTTGTATGTTAACGAAAATAAAAAATTCTAATGCAAGTTTTTCGTTAAAAATGTGTAGGTATGACGTCCTCTTAAGTGATGGATATTACACGAATTTTTGTTGTACAAAATAAAAAATAAAAAATATATATATTTAAAAGGAAGGTTTTAGGAGGGGTATCAGAATGAAGGGGGGTATAGCTGATTATATTAAGTCAAAGAGGGAAGGGTAAACGATAAGTGTTAGGTTACGTTAGTGGTTGCGACTGTTGCAATAAAATTTTTTTTTAAAATAGTGGAGGGGGTGTTAGAGGGGGGGGCTCAGGTTGAAGAGGGGAGGGTATAGATTATAAGGTTAAATTGGGTTACAGAGCGGCGTATCTATATGTGTATAACGTAGGAGCAACCATATGCTTGCTCCTACGTTACACAGGAAGGCCTATGTGCCAGAACCGCTAAAATCATACTACTATTATACCCGAGCATATGATATATTAGGGCCACCATATTTTGAAAATTAAAACGGGACAATAATAAAAAAAAAAATGAATATCGCAATAATTGTCTACCAAAATGTTCAATAATAATAATCATACGAGACCAAAAGGGACCCACCTTCAAAATCAGGACAAAAAAACATCCCGTTTAAATTTTGTAAGGATAACGGGACTTAATCCTCGAAAACGGGACAATCTCACAAATAACGGGACGTAATATAGATACTAAATCGTACAACTAAAATTAATTGTGGCTATTAACTCTTAGCAATGTATACAGTTGATGCAATAGAATAATAACCGATCGTAATATCTCAACACGCAACTCATTAAAATTCTTTATTTTAAAACTTTCGAGTATTCCGTCTTAAATTGATTTCATCGAGGTCATTTTAAATGGGTTCTATGTATTTAGGATTAAAAAAAAAAATAAAATTTTAAAATCTATCAATGATTGAAAAATTTTTATATACAATTTAAAAGTAAACTATATGGTGCCACGTATATATATAATTTGTTATTATTATTGTTGTTTTTATGCAATTATAAAATTGATTACATTTTTCATTTAAATTAAACTTAAAAACATCGTAGGTATAGAAAAATTTGAAAGTTTATACGAAAAATATAACATTATCTAGTGATTAGACTATAGCCCTACTTAGCCGTTTTCCGATGTGCACCTACATTATAAAATGTGTTTCATGGAATGTTAAAAAATCATTTCATTTTTAATATTGAATTTCTAAAAATTGATTATATCGAAAAACGGTTAAGCATGGCACTAGACGATACTGTTATCTGTTAGGTATCTGTTTTGTATTTTTAAGATGTTTGTAGGTTGATAATAAAATTAGAAATTCTAATACGAGTTTTTCATTGAATATTTTAATATGTACTGACATTTTACTCTTTGAATACAATATCTATAGAAGGTGACACCTTATCGGTCTCTGCACGAAGATTCTAATCTAAATTTTAATTCTATTACTCTTTGGATATTAACAATATTTTCACCAACACTCCGGTTCTTTTTTCTGAAATTCTGAGTTTAAACTCAAAAATGTTGTATATGCCTCAATATATAAACTTTACTTTTCTAATTGCCCTGAAAATTCAGCTATTCCTGCTGGCCAATATATGTTTCTATTTACACGATTACATTAACAATATTATGGCATATAATGGATTACATGCACCAATAATCGAAGTCTCTGTGCACATACCGAGGTAGCCTAATTCAGTCTTCGAGATATTATATTAAAATATTAAAATACTTTATGGTCATATATTTATAATTTCTAAACTAAAGAATTTCAATGATCTATTAAGAATTTATATAAGTAACAGGATATGTTTATATCACATTTGTATAATGTGTTCATTGTTCAAGCACAAAGCCGAATAATTGAACCACTTTAATATTAAAAAAATATATATTTATAAAAAATAAATAAAACCATATTAAATAAGAAATGTTTAAATAATAACTTTCTAATGTTTTTCTCCCAAACAACTGCAATTCATTGATTTATGTAGGTACCACAGAAATCAGGAATACCTACAGTTTATTGTATTTTCAAGTCTAAACTGTATATACATTCATAAAACTGTATTTTTCTATTACATTAATTTAGGTATTGGTTATTTATCACAATTAACTCTTACAGCGTTATTATGAATAAAAAATATAATTGTTTGATGTACCATCACAATTAAAATAAATTAAGTTTTTGATTAACTTTTATCAGGTTTTAACTTTTAGCTATAACTAGTTAAACCATCAATTTATTAACTTTAAATTTAAATTTTTAACTATATAAAATAATGTTCTTTTTATATAGAAAAATTTTTTGGATAAAATTAATGAGTTCGCTGAGAATGTGAAATTCCGAGGAGCAAAATTTAGTACAACAAGAATAGACAAATAAATATATAAAAATAAAATTAACTAGCTAAATTTTAGTTAATTCGAACCTTTTTAAAGCAGGTATGAGTCAAAAGTTAAGTAATACAAACCTAACTAATTAAAATTAAAAGTTAATCTGACATAACAACCTAATCTATGTTATGTATTTTGTACAATAAAACATTTATTTTTTTTTTCATAATTACACAATAAATGTTAATTATTGCAGACAAATATGGATACCTAAAGTAATTAGTTAAATAATAAGTTTTATTTACAGTATAGTTTCTACCTAATAAAACTTTGATCTTTGAATAATAAGTTAAATAATTTATTTTTAATTAATTAAGTTATTGCCTATAAATTGGTATGCTCTTAGATAATTATGAATAAGGAACAGTACATGAATAAGTAACTACCATAGTAGCACCAGGACCTTCGGGGAGTGTACAGGATTCTCTTACGAGACAGTAGGGAATCCTGGTAGTGTCCCAATAGAGTTCTACTGGATATCAAATGTTCGTTCCAAGGAATCCTATTTGAAGACCACCAAGATTCCTCGGGAAATCCTGATAGAATTCTAATAGAGTCCTCCTGGATATCAAATGTTCGACCCGACGAATCCTGCCCAGAAATCTATTTGGAGACCACCAGGAATCAAATGGGAACCAATTAAATTGTAAAATTTAAAATAAAACTCGTCCCACGAATGAGGGATTCTCTAAATAGGTCACATGACGTTTGATTATGCCCCCTGACGGCTGGAGATGATTGAAAATCTGTAACAAATTCTTCATTTTGGAACCGGGGATCGAACTGTTTTTATTTACTCTCGAGCTCAAATCACATACTCCTCAGACACATCATATGTTCAAGAATAACCCCTGTATATTTTCTGTAAATTTTGCAATAAATCTTGTTCCCGGCGTTTGGATTCGAACCTCCGGCCAACATTTCCTCATAAATTTGTGTACTCGAGCTTAACCCACCGAACTAGGCCCCACATACGATACAAACGTAGTTGGAATTGCGGGTGCATAAATGATCGAGTAATGGTATATGGTTACAGACACGATAAAGTAGGGAAAAGTTTTTCAATTTCCTCAGCGCATTTAATAACCGCCAGAACGGGTTCGGACCGGTTGCATATTGTGTTGTACACTAATTAGTTATATAACACAGTAAAAGTCACTTTTTTAGGTAGTCCAAACCCGAATTTTGAATTGCTCATAACTCGCCTCTATATCCACGGATGCCCGTTGGAGGGCCAATGGAGGGTCATGGGCTCCCTATGGAGAAAACCTAGAAGAGTGACTTTAGTATGTTATATACTGGAGTATATATACTTTGAAATCAGTCCGAGTCCGATCTGACTTTTATTAAATTTACAGTGGCGATTCAAAAATGTCCCCTTCTTATCATCGTATACTCTTCCACGGGGCATTTCTGCACACCTTCGATTCCACGAGACCTTCATTGTATAGGCAATGGGATATTTGACTAAATGTAGAATCCTCGGCGGGACTCCTGAGAATGGGACACTCATAGGATTGTACAAGGATTCCCTCTTACTGTTTGCAGAGTTCTCGGCGGGAATCCTGAATGGGACACCAATAGGATTTTATAAGGATCTCTGCTTAGTCTGAGGTAGTGACGTTAGATAGTTGACAATCACTATTAACTTTAACTCATCGACTATAGACGATGCTCATCCTTGACATCTAACTACAGACATTATACATATTATAGGTGTACAAGTATTGATAATCACGAAGTACAACACACTGCGGATCGCGGATAGGTCGTGACGCAAATATAATTAATATACCTGCCGACATATCGGACGTGCCCGCAGGTCATTTATTGCATCCATTTTCATTCTCTATATATACGCGAAAATACGTATATGCAAGGCTGGGCATGTTAACGATATTTTTTAACTCGTTAAGTTAAGTTAATTGAAAATAATATAAGCCGAGTTAAGTTAAAAGTTACTCGTATATTTTTTATTGACTTTTAAAGTTAAAAGTTAACTTTGAAAAAAAAAAGTAACTTAACTTAGTTAAAAGTTAAAATTTCCTAATTAGCAAAAAAATGTCGATGTACCTATTATATCGCAAAAAGATAAAAAAAAAGGATGGTTATTCTTTACGCTCAAAAAAACTACTCGGGATTTCTTCTGCCTGAAAAAGTGTATACATGTAAAAATAAAAATACAACACGTCATTTTAAAACCCATGCATAAAATGCATAAATAAGAAATCAGAAAATAACTTCTAACTGCCAAGATACCTACATTATTGTTTGATTCACACTAATATAGTGTAAAATAAGCAGTACCTATACTACTTCAATAAATTTTCTATACTAAATGGACATAAATACCAGCCTCCGTGTAGTTAAAAAGACCGGACTCAGCCCAATATTCGTGAACGGCCAACGTCGCGGCGTGTGCGTGAATGGTACATCGATTCTTAACGATTACGTACATGCTATTTTAGGCAGGAACCTACTAAAATTGCGTATAGGTACCAAAAAGTAAAATCCCATTCAAAAATTTGCATTGTCCTTCGGGAAAAATTTAACTTAATTTAGATACTTTTGTATAAAGTTAACTTGAAGTTAATTTTAATAAAAAAAAAAAAGTAACTTATTAAGTTAAAAGTTAATCTGAAAAAAAAGTAACGCTTTAAGTAACTTAATCAAATTAAATAAATTAACTTTTTAACTTAATTTTAACTTTTAACTCGTTAATGCCCCCAGCCTTGCGGCATATGAAGTAAATACGTCCGATAAATTATACACAGACGGCTATTATGTGTTATTATCGTTTAAAGTTATCGTAAACTGTACGTATATATGATTATAGGTATAGGACGACGTATATCGGCATAAGCATACCACGGTCATATTGTTTTAAATCGAATTAACAACTACCGAGGTTACTGTTATATCATCACGAATGTGCATAAAATATACGCGCATATTAATATATACATGAGCATTGATTCGACGTTTTAATATTATTATATGTTATTGTGTGTAGGTAATTAATAAAACGAAATTGTTGGAGGTTTTTTTTTTTGTTTTAGCCATCGTATACGATTCGGTACACGCGGTTATTATCGAATTACGTGTTCACTGTTCAGCAATCGTCGTCCCGCGCTATGGTATATACGTAAATTGCACATGTAAATAATATAGGCACCTATATACTCGTGTAATCCTATAAACGGAAAAATAAAACGAAATGGTTTGGAAACATTGTCAGAAAATAAAATAATGTACGTCCTAATAATATCGTAGAGAAATTTTTTTACGGAAAATCGACATTTAAATAATAATTTCGACACAGATATATCTGATATATGTTTCAAAAAAATTGTTAAAATATTCTGTGCGTAAAACGTTGATAAATTTTTTTATGAATCGCCGCCTATTAGCACTGTGCTAATTTACGGGATGCACAAATGAGATTTCTAACAGAAATTTTGGTGACGACGTCAAAAACAAATGGGGGGGACTTTAAAATGTATTTTTTAATTATAAAATTTAAAAATAAAATAAAATAAAGTATTTGTAAAACGTGATAAACAGGACACTGAAACATATGAATTTAGAAAAACTCTCAAAACTTTCAAAACTCAAAAGTCTCAAGTAATGTTTACCTGGAATGTAAAAATGTAAAAAAAAAATTAAAAACTTTAGGAGATAATTAGATTTATATCATAAATATAATTGAATTTTTTTATAATAAAGATAACAATTATAGGGGGAGATTATAAATCAGGTTGGAAGAAGGATTTAAATCTTCCAACAGCTCGATTTGTTGATAAAATATTTATTTGCCTTCCCCCCTCAAATTACCTACTAAGTTAAGGATGGGTACAATACAAAAAGTTCACAATGTATACCCTTGTCTGTCTAGATAAGATTTGATAACAAGCTGAATATATTTTTATTTCATTGGAAAACCCCATTCCGCACACTTCATTAAACCTTCTACTAGTTTATTTTCATTAAATAAATTTAATATTGTTTGCCCACTAGGTTTATTTATTGTTTTTTCGAACTTAAATGATCAATTATTATATTTTTGGGTATGCCAAAAGACTCATCGAATTACAACACGTACAGAAAATTGACTGCTTTTTAAAAATTTTCAGCATTGTAATTCTGAAAACTACGGCCACCTACCTTTTTACATATGTCCTAGGCATGTCCGGAGTCACCCTGTGTCTTGTAATAATTCAATAAAAACTTACAACAATACAGGATTTAACATATAAATATAGAAACTTGTTGATATAACTACCGATAGGTGTTCACGGGTGTATAATGAAGAAATCTGCTTTTGAAAATAATCATTTGCTGTTTTGATATATCAGTTATCAGTTTAATAGTTTAAAATTCTTAAAATATATATCCTACGTCTATCTCCATACAATGATTTATGATAAAATCGTATTATCAACAAATATTCTATTTCATAGTGGAAATTATAGATAACAAAGTTCTACAGTTGTTTTTCAGTTTAATCAAATATGTAACTTACATATTATCAAGGCTGGGCAAGTTAACGATATTTTTTAACTCGTTAAGTTAAGTTAATTGAAAATAATATAAGGTAAGTTAAGTTAAAAGTTACTCGTGTATTTTTTATTAACTTTTAAAGTTAAAAGTTAACTTTCAAAAAAAAAGTAACTTAACTTAGTTAAAAGTTAAAATTTCCTAATTAGGAAAAAAGTCGATATACCTATTATATCGTAAAAAGATAAAAAAGGATGGTTATTCTTTACGCTCAAAAAAACTACTCGGGACTTCTTCTGTCTGAAAAAGTGTAGGTATACACTATACGTGTAAAAATAAAAATACAACACGTCATTTTAAAACCCATGCATGAATAAGAAATCAGAAAATAACTCTTAACTGCCAAGATACCTACATTATTGTTTGATTCACACTAATGTAGTATAAAATAAGCAGTAGGTATCTATCACTTCAATATATTTTCTATACTGGACAGACATAAATACCAGCCTCCATGTAGTTAAAAAGATCGGGCTCAGCCCAATATTCGTGAACGGCTAACGTGAGTGGTACATCGATTCTTAACGATTACGTACATGCTATTATAGGTATCTACTAAAATTGCGTATAAGTACCAAAAAGTAAAATCCCAATCGAAAATTTGCATTGTTCTTCGGTCAAAATTGAACTTAATTTAGATACTTTTGTACAAAGTTAACTTGAAGTTAACACGTTAATTTTAATAAAAAAAAAGTAACTTATTAAGTTAAAAGTTAATCTGAAAAAAAAGTAACGCGATAAGTAACTCAATTAAAATTAACTTAATTTTAACTTTTAACTCGTTAACGCCCATCCTTGCATATTATGATAAAAAAGTCGTTTCGTCCGAAGACACCTCGTTTTACAGTATATATATATATATATATATATACATAAATGTATTCGCTAAATTTATAAATATCGATGCTAAAACATCGTTTTCCTCTCCGCGTTCAGAAACATTACGTAGTTCAACGTCCGTATACGATTACTGTTATGTTACCTACCGCACTATTATCGTAAGCTCTTTAAGAAAAATCCAAAATGATTTTATCTACACGAACGATTATTTTTATCTATTATAAGATAAACATTGGTGTGTTCAATAATTTGTACTCCGGGAATCTGTGCCAGGACGATTTTTTTAGTAGATCAAAATTTAAAATATATATATATATATATATATGTTTTCGTTGTGCGCAAACGAGTCGCAATCCTACAGGTAAAGATTTTAAATTTTGAAAAACGAACGGTCCGTTTTCGACGCGCAAAAATTTGAACGTGCGCAAACGAATTGCACCGTATACACCGCGGATCGCGACGACCCCGTTATTCGTATCGATTGATCAAATCCGTACCGATATTCCCGCCGTGTGTGTAGACGAAAAAACAAACGAGCAGAACAGACATTAATTTGAATAAGTACATATTGTGTAAAAGACGGAAAATTAATCATATCGCTATAATGCGCCTACAGTGTGCTCGTGGTTATATCAAAATGATTGCAGCTAAATTAAATCACCGTACCGGATTTCTTCTCATAGCATACAACTTGTACGATAGGCATATATATGTATTTGTTGGAGTATATAATATTATAGCCAGCGATCAGTATAATAATAATATAATATAGTGTCCGACTGGACTGACTATACGTGTATAATTATTATATAATTTTAAATTTTAATGGAATTGCGGTCGCAATTATACCGCAGATACCCAAACATATAATGATATATGCGCAGAGACGCGTTTAAAAAACTACTTGAAAAAATATTTAAGCCGAGTTATTTTTTCGTCTCTCCGGCGTGTTTTAAATCGTACGCTGTTATAATCGTGATTATTCGTAATCGTAATTGCCCAAAATCGAATCGGGGGTGGGGTTGGGGCCGTGGGGGACGAAAAAAAAAAAAACAAATAAAGTCTGTAGTTTCGCAGACAATTAATTTGGATTAGAGTGTATTTTCCTTTTCTCTCTCTCTCTCTCTCTTTCTCTGACGTATTTTTAAAAAACACAATATAGTTACGTACAGTCATTTATGCACAAAGGTCCGCGGTAAAGGTGCAAGTAATGTGCTGCGGGCGAAAAAAAAAAAAAAAATAATGAATAAAAGTAGAACGTTTATTTATATAAATAATTCATTAGGTATACGATGAACACCTTTCCCGGACGTAGCGCTCGTCTGAGACGTGACTATACCGAAAAACATTCGAATTTTCGGGCAGCCCATATGTTCGCCTCGTTTATTTGTAACAACCCTTTTTCGGTTTTTCGTCTTATCACGTATAAATGAATACGCATAATGCGCGAAGGTGAGCCCGGCAACAAGGTCGTATATAATAGTGCAATGTATAAAGTGTTTTTTTATTCGGTTAGGTCACTGATTTTCGACGTATACGTGCAACACATTTTATGTGTGTATACCCTATATATGGGTAACCTATACTGTTATATTTTGTTTACACTTTTGTAAATTGCTCTTTACCAATGTAGAAAAATTGTATTATTTATTATTATTTATTATTATTTTTTGCTAATGTACAAACATAAAAATATACAACCAATCAATTTATCTAATATTACAATATATAATCAAATATTTTGAAAAAAATAGTACACTCTTTCCTCAAATAACGAATTAAACACTTTCTTTTTACTACCTACCTACCTACCTGTAATATTATTCGAGTGATAATACAAATAATTTGGTCCATCGTTCCATATTCTGTCATTATTATAATCATTGTTAATTTAAAAGCATAACAGGATTCCGACCGAAGTTCAAAATAATATTGTTTTCCGATTTATGATAGTTTTGTAAAATTTTTCGCGGTTTTCCTTTATACGCTTAAGAAAACTACTAATCAAAAAATAAACTTTATACGTGATACTAACGAAAAAAATCTTTAGCCAAAAACTCCTACTCCGCTCTTTCTATTAGAAAAGGAATATGTACAATACAATATTGTTTATTGTTAGGTGCAATATTAAAGCAACAATTTTTTTTTATCAATTTCTGGAAAGTTATAAGTTTTGAAATTTTTATCTCGGTAATTTTCTGAATAATAACAATTTTCAGTCATTTCAAGTGCTTTTGCTTTACGCCTAAGAGGACTGCGTAGCACTCGGATTTGCTATCTCCGCATCTAATCAACTGATAAAATACGAAATTTACGTTTAGCATTCTTATCACAACTTCGTCATTTCTAATGTTAGGGTAAATTGACCCATTACAAATAATATACAGGCGAGATCATTATCTACGCCGTAGCAGAAAATTTTCGATATTTTAATTTTAAAGAGAAAAATATATCTATTTAATTTATTATAAAGACGAAGTCGTAATAAGCATGCTGGACATAAATTTCATATATTATCAGTTGGTTAGACGGGTACAGCAACTGCGAGTGCTACGTCCACTTAAGAGGCCTTCTAGAAAAATCTAAAAATTACTTTTTTAAAGTACCAAGTAAAACGAATTTTATATCACAAGAAAACTGCTACTTATTGTATCTTCCAATCAAAATTATGTATTGAAACAAAACAAAAAAATACTTCATTGTATAACTATACGCTCAGAATCTAAAATAAAAATAAAATACGACCCATACGGGGAGCATGCACAAACGAATGTTTTATTCGATGACGACAACGAATCGAACAAAATCGAATTTTATATTGCGTTTAAATACATAATTGCGTATACATTATAATGCCTTAAAATTTATACGATTCAATAAAATTGGTATATCATGTACGATTATTGATATCACGATAACATAGCTGAACAAAAACAGCGATTACAAAAATAGCAATGACAAAAACTGTGAAAATATGTAGGAACTTGATGATATTATATATTATTATAAAATACGCATTATTAAAACTAAAAGTTGAAAAATCGAAAATATTTCCATTATATAATAGTTGTTAAATATTTATACGTTTCGTTTAGCCGCGTATATTTTTATAGGTATTTCATTATTAATCATATTGTAATAAACTTTTGGACCAAAAAGCTTGACAAAATTAAGCGTAGGTACCTATATATACTTAGAATGTAAAATTAATAATTTATTATAAATTTTCAATATTTAATATTAAATTACATTACACTATTTAAATATTATATAATATATATATTATAATGTTAATGTCGTAATAATAGTAATTTCTGATTTTCGCTGCTTTTGTCGTCGGTATTTTCGTTCGGCTATTTCGTCGTCGTGGAACCCGCGTGTATTAAGAGGATGTCACATCCGCATTTGTTGTCTCTGTCCATCTAACAGATAATATAGCGAAATCACATTACGCAGAATTGAAATTTTGGCGTTTAGGTTAAATTTAGAGTATAAACACCTATTACAAAATATAAAGCGAGGAATATTTTCGAGTGAACCTCATGAGCGTTTTGTAAAATATCGTCTGACGAAAAATTTAAAGCTATTTAAAAATATCAAAAACTAAAAGTGCCGTAACTTTTTTTTCTGACAATATTTTACAAAAAGCCCATGAGGTTCATTCGAAATTATCTAACCAAAATACCATAATTTCAATTTTGCGTTGTATAATTTTGTTATGTTCCCAATTAGATGGACGGAGACAGAAAATGCGGGTACCTATAGCATCCTCTAACACCGCGCGGTCATGCGATCACTATATTCGTGAGAAAAGTGTTGTTTTTGAAATTATAACCGCGTCAAGTAGAAAAGTTTTCATTTTTTTTTTTTTTTTTCGCGACCAAACCAAACAATACCTACGACTATAACTATATACCGTTGGCCAGGGTTCTCGTCGTACAGCCGCGACCACTCAGAAATTCAAAACCGACCCCATACACTACATATACAGCCAGTATACAAATGGAAATAAATATATTGCACAAATAGCGCGGCGAAGGCAGAAAAAAAACAATAAGGAATTTATAAGTTATTTACGCGGACTTCTAAACTATTCGTACTCTGAATACTTTCCATAATTCGCCATTTCAACCGTCGGTAAATTATTAAATGAATGACGTTTGCCGGCTGCGTACACGGACCGATCGTTAACAATCGATTTGATACAATTGTATAACGATATTGTAGAGCGGAAATCAAGCTGCATATGTGCTGCTGTGCAGTGATCCCCGTACATCCTGTTATTAGATTTGGTTGTGCCATTTATCTATAGGTACCTACCGAGCGCATTCTTCGCTCTTATATCTCTGTGTCGGTGTCTAAAACAAAAAAAAAACAAAATACCTTTCACGACAGTACGCGTTACTTTTAGATCCTGAAACCATTTCGCATCGACTCTGAAACGGACTTTTATTCGAGTGAATTTAAGCTGCCGAAGTGCATGTATATGAACCGTCAACGATATTTTTCATCGAAATATATACGGTATGTATGTGTTCATTTATTATTTTACAATGTATACTGAACGCATATAATGCGGAAAGTCCGGTACACGCAACAACGTATACTATATATATATATATATATATATATGAGCATATGGGGTTTCGACACCCGATCGACGTTCAGATTCCGTTAGAATATATCGATCGTATTTATTCAATTAGTTCGTTATATTTGCGTGCGCCATAACTCGTATGCTGTATATGCACCTTATTATTTATATATTTACTCGGCTAAGATACGAATCTAGCCCGAACGACAACATTTTCGTATTACGAATAGATTCAAATTCAAAAGTGGGCAAAAGTTAATGGAAAAATTACCTTGGTTAAGTTATAAGCGTAAGTCTAAACCTAACCTTTTCAGTTTTTAGTTATTACATTGAAAAAAAAATTAGCTTATCTAATTAGTTTAAAAAAATTCATTTTTATTTTTCATTTAACATTTAGAACTCGAAAAATATTCAATAGTAAAAATTGACAGTACCTATTTATTTTTTTTTAATATACTATTATTAGGAACTTATCGATTTACCAATTTTGCTCAGTAATATTTAACTAAAAATAGTCCAAATAAATGTCTCCAAAATAATATAGGTCGTGTCTGGTGTACCTATATTATATCTATATATTATCTAATATAATATTATAACGATACCCATATTATATAGGTAATATGAAAATCGAAAGAATCGAAAAACAAATGAACAATAGAACAATAAACACGATAGTTATCCGGAAATCGGAATCAATCGGCAATATTGAACAATGTCGACAGAAATAATGACAGAAAGAATTCTAAAAAATAAACAAAATTTGATCATTGGTAAATCAATATATTTTCATGAAAAAAAAAAAAAAATACATAAATATTGCAATTCATACAGATATTTTACTGGTATTAAAATACAAACTATCAATAATTTCGTCTTTTACGTGTTACCTGAATGATTATAAAAATCAACAATTAAAAGTTAAGTTAAGCCGATGATAATTTAAATTAGTTGAATTAAAAGTTTAAACAATAATTAACTTTTTAACTATAATGCCCACCTTTGGATTATAATATAATATAATAAATTGGAAAATGATAAATAAATATAAACATTATAATAATGAGATAGGTTCCCACTAGCAATACACTTCATTTTGAAAAGTTACGGCTTTCTGGAATATATTGTGGTACTCAAAGGTACAAAATGAGGTGTAAACGGGTAGCTTTTGAACCCTGAAATTAATTGAAATTAATACCAGAAAGTAGTGCTAAATCATCAATGTTACGTTTGAATGAGTTTCTGTGAGAAATATTCTTCTGTGAGCAAGAGATGAATGATTAAGGTGATTATGTATAGATACTATGTTAGAAATATCATGGAAGGAATGTTGGATGTTCAATAAAAATAATGTAAAACTAAGAAATTAGTGTTGTATTCTCTCGATTTGGACCCGATCAGCTGCTGTATAAGAATCCCAGATTACCGAATTATTTAATGTATATCAATGTAATAAACGTACATTTAATCTAGGGCCGAACAGAAACAACTGTAATATATAATATATACGACGAAATCCAGTAGAAGAGGTATTGGAAAATTAATTTGAGATAAAACTGCTGTTTATGGGGATCCAAGGATCTCGATACATTCGAGTTTTCTGCGGTCAGATTTGTAACAATTTATTACAAGGGATGAATAAAAAATGTTTAATTATTATTAATGGTAATTGGCCATTGTACCTCAGTGGCGGTTTTGGAGGTGAGGCAAGTGAGCACCGCCTCACCTTAAATTTAGACGACGAATATAATATTATGTATAAATATTTTTATTATTAAAATATAATACATTTAATATTTATATTGTACATATTATCATTTATTGAAAGATCTATACCACGGTTATCTACTCAGGTTAGAAGACGAGATAAGAATTTTGGACCCAGAACGGTGCATTGACGAACTAAAGCGCTATACAGTTACATACACACGTACACAAGAATTATATATATATATCATATATAGGTACCTATTTATATTTAGAAGTTGTATTGTATCTTTATCATTGATTTTTAATTTTTAATTAAAATATTATCGTAATTTAAAATCAAATGACATCTAATATGAAAATTAATTTATAAATATAATATTTTTAAGATTACATCAAAATAACTAAACATATACTACAACATGTATTTATGAAATGTGTATCTTTCCTAGGTTGGAATTTGTCAGCAAAGTGCTCCAAAAGTATTAACATAGAGAAATATATATTAACGGAATGGGACATGCTTGCGAATTAGATAAACGGCTGTTGCGCCTAAAATAATGACAAGCAAATTATCGCGATTGTCGTGCAAATACATGCTAATTACATGCTAAATATTTGCATAGAAAAAAGTATGAAAATATGTATTTTTATGATAGGGGGGGGGCTGTAGACACATGTCTCCAGCCCCTCCACTAAATAGTTATTATAACTCCTAAACTAACTTCATGCAAATTGTGAAAATATTCATGCAATTACATGCTAATTACATGCTAAATATTTATGTATAAAAAACTTGAAATTTATAATGTGGGGGGCCAGGGACATGCACGTGAAAAATATTGCTGTAAGAACTGCAAACATAGAGGTAAAACAAATCTGTTGTCCCGTTGATAATTCAACATAGACTCAAAAACATCCAAATGAGATGGATCATTAAGAGATTGGTAGCAACATTGGTTTCTCTCCATCACAAAATCACAAACGTAACATAATAATTTAGACGTATTTTATTTACGACGCATCGATCGATCTTGCGATACGATAAGAATTTTGTAAACTGACTATGAATTCATCGTGAAGTCTATACCTATTCGATCGAAATTCTCACAGTTTCTATAAAGTTTCTTATTGAAGAGTTGAAAAGTCGATTAACAGTAGACTATACGACGAGTTCCGGTCATTTTTCAGAATTCTTATCACATCGTTATAAACTGTGTATTCGAGAAATTTCTGAAATTTTAAAAATTTACAATTCACACGTCTTATCAAGTTATCCATATTATCTGCTCGAGACGCAACAACACAAATAATTACACAGTTTTGCGAGATGTCAGAAATCCGTCATTTTATTAGAGATATACAGTGAAGACAGTATATGAAAACAAATGGTAAAACTTTTTTTTTAAAAATTATCTGCTAATATCACTACTAGGTGGGTAAAACCTTTAAATTACTACCCATATATGTATGATACAGAGATGAATAGCATATCGTCGAGATATCAGTCCTTATAAGGAAGCCGTTTACTCGAAACTAAACGATAAAATGCCTAATACAGCGATTGACAGATATATGAGAATCAAAGAAGATCTTCATAGCCGACGGGAAGGATGTAGACGAAGCGTAAAAATAATGTTCTTGAGAAAACAAAGACAATATAAACGCACCGATAAGAGTGTCTCGAATCCGACAGTATTGCGAACACAATAGAACGTGTTTTACGCTGTGAAATATGCAAAATATGAAGAATAAAATGAAAAAAGTTTACGCAGGTGTAGCTGAATAACATATTTTCATAAACTTAAACGCGTTTACGCTTTCTTGCCAATCTATTGAGAAACGGAATGAAATCCATACCGCATTTACGTGTGCGATCGTCCATCGCAGTATAAATGGTTTATGTATTTGTACATAATTTCGGCTGTCAACATCGGACGAATTGGACGTTTTCGTCTCGACGACCCTCAAATGCTGGGAAATTAATTTCCTAGACCATTACGGCTGTGTATAGTGTTTAAATGCAGTTTAAGCGTCAGTCGTTCGTGACGACGAAAACGGTGTGAAACTCGAAAAACCGTCTAATTTATGCACCGGGTTAGGTTTTGTTCTTACGATTTTCTTCGGTTTATTCGTTTGTATTTTTATTTTTTCACTTTTTTTTATATCGTCAGTTTTCCAATGCTCGCCGTGACCGGTTCTATAACATTTCACGTTCGCCGTTTTGTCGACAAAATGGTTTTGTGCAATTACTGTTAAAATTCGGTTACTCGTATAGGTATATCGTGCGGACTGCGTGTAGCGTGCGGCGTATAAGTCTCGTAAATATAACGAAATAATGTCCGACGGTAACTAATAAATGACTTTTTATCGATCCCAACGAATTTGCAAGCCAATTTCACATACGTCTCCTACTGTATAATGTAATGCCCGAGCCCAGCGACAATATCATTGTATTATTTTCGTTTGAAAAACCACGTAAAACGAGTATTTTAAATTAATGCCTATCGCTATACATTATGTAGTTGCATACAAACGGCCATGAATTTCTATTACCTATGATTTTTAGTGACGAAGAACGGAGGAAAATACGAGGAGAAATGCGCACGGATAAACGCGACAGGGTTAGAAAAATATATGCCCAAAAATGTTAATTCGTCGAGTTTCTTTTCGAAAGAAAAAAGTCGTTTTCTAGAACGTCGTCGCGAAACGGAGAAAATGCAATCCCCCGTGCGCCTTTATGTACACCATATATTATATTCTATACTCGAGTATACGCGTCATATTTTATAATAAATATTATACATAAAATATTTGTCCGGCACGGAACCGACGAAGCGTTCACTTCCGACCGGAAGTTCTCGGTATGTGCGGTAGGTATATAATAAAATTTTATATCGCATTATCTAATTGTCGCCTAATAGAGTGTTTTTTTTTTTTTTTACACAAAACCACAAAAAATGTGGGAATTTCGAGATTAAAACGCGATTTTCGTATACGAAATTAATTTAAAAACATTAACGCAATTATTATTGCTTTTTTTTTTTTAATGTATATCTATGCCTACCTAGCAGGTTGTTAATTTATCCGAAATGCAGCTTTTATGCATAGTGAAATTCATAGCAAATGTGGGGTATTGTGAATGAACTGTGGTGCACTGTCGATGTAACGCCCTAGGAAGGTAGTAAGATATCCCTATCGCAGGAAAATAAGTACAGCAGGAAATTACTATCAATAAGTTCAAGGGCTGCGGTTCAAATCAGTGAAAAAGTCGGACTTCTCTTTGTTTTTTTGGACGTAGTGTATTTTTTAAGGAATTTTCAAATTTTTTTTTTTCATCAATTCTTGGTAGTCTTTCCTTACGCATTAAAAAACTGTTGAGAAAATCGCAAAATTACCTCTTTTAAGTACCAACTAGATAAAATTTGCTACCGGAAACCATGTAAACTTGTATAGATCGGAGCACTCCTTCTGGTAGTAAATTTGTTAACAGAGAAAAAAAAAAATAAACATCATTGTAAAACCACTCGCTACGCTCAGAATCTAAAATACAACACGTCATTTTAAAACCCATGCATAAATAAATGATAACAATAAATAATCAGAAAATAACTTCTAACTGCCAAGATACCTACATTATTGTTTGATTCACACTAATGCAGTATAAAATAAGCAGTACCTATCACTTCAATATATTTTCCTCCAATATATTTTAGCCTCCATGTAGTTAAAAAGACTAGGCTCATTCAAATATTCGTGGTACATCGATTCTTAACGAATACGTATATGCTATTGTAGGTATCTGCTAAAATTGCGTACAGGTACCAAAAAGTAAAATCCTCATTCAAAAGTTTGCATTGTTCTTCGGGCAAATTCAACTTAATTTAGATACTTTTGTATAAAGTTAACTTGAAGTTAACACGTTATATTTAATAAAAAAAAAGTAACTTATTAAGTTAAAAGTTGATCTGAAAAAAAAGTAACGCGTTAAGTGACTTAATTAAAATTAACTTGACTTTTTAACTTAATTATAACTTTTAACTCGTTAATGCCCAGCCTTGACCGGAGCTATATAAATATATAAACACTTGCAGTCGGGAGTCCCGGGCTTTGGAACGCATATATACCTCATTATTATTTTGATTTTATTCAGTGTTTTGACTATGGGTCGCTCACACATCCAGAAGTCTGACCGCAATGTAATAAAATAAAATACTGTCTCCGCAATAACTATTATTACTCGAATGAACGGTCCAAGTACGCTATCTATTGAGCCACACCGCTATTAATTCACATTTTTTTTTTTTTTTTTTTTGTAGAAAGAAATCATTCATCATTGCTTTCAAATTCAATATCTGCGTCATCGTTATCCTACCCAACGTACGAAATGCTTCCCTGCTTTTTTCGACTTAATTATTAACAAACAACGTGGTTTATAATAGTATACAGTCAGTATTTCTCAACACCGGGAACTCAGCTATAGCATAATATACTGCACACGATAACAACATGATAATTTGTCGTAAAAATATTGAACGATAAGATGTATATTAAATTTACATTTATTCGTAAAATAAATACTTTTCATTTACTGTGCACTCGCGTCCCTATTGCCGATATTTATATCGAATAATATACCCACTTTGGAATGACTCCAAACGAAAATTACGCCATACCGTTATACGTGCATTCAATTCGATGAACAGCGTTATTCCCGTAATGACATAACATAGTACCTATCATAATATCTTCGCGTGGTTGATGTTTCTGTATAAACAATATACTGTTTAAGAACTTCAAACAAACAAAAGGGAACGCCTACAATTTTGTAGTTTATTATATCCAGTTATGTGGTTAACTACTGTGGGACACTATCGTAATGTCTATATACTACTTTACACAAATCACGTGTAGGTATACATACCTATACCTATTTTGATAAGCCAACTGGACATTTGTGTTTATCTATAATAATATTATATCTATGTCACGCGATACGAATTTTTATTCTAGGTTATATTAAGTAGACATATTATTTTTAAACTAGTTACATTTTTGACCCGAGTCGTGCTTTTTCTATACTCGTGTCTTGTATCCGAAACCAAATCAAGATTTACCAGCGATAAAAAAAAGTTAAATAAACATTTTATAAGGTACCACCTACCTACCTATTACATGGGACGGGTAAAATTACAGTAATTATACTTATTTGGTACTTATATATACCAGACAGGTATAAAAGTTACATAAATGAATCAACTGTAGTCGCACTAAATTTTTATTCGTTGTTACTTAATTTTTAAATTTGAAACTAATTAATTTCATAAATACTAATTACTCATCTAATACCATATAATCGTGGCTGTATAATACGACAGATTAACATATTTACAACATAAAAAAATAATAATTTCGGTATTATTATTATTATTATTTCTGTTATAATATAATGTATATATATATATATATTTTTTTTAAAAAAGATTAAAATTAATTTCAAAGAGATAAATATACAGTGGTTGGCCATGAAAGGGAAGGAAATGATGAAATCTGAGAGTTCCTATAAATTTTGAAGTAAATTAACGTAATAATCAAGTTAATAATTAAAAAAAAATTAAAAGACTAATAATTTAAGAATAATATGTAGTGATTACTGATACTTAATACGTTTAAAATGTTGAATTATCTAAAGTTTCTGTATGTTTTAAAAATGTTTTTTTACTACCTATATATAATTATAATTATATTGATTATTGGGGAACAAATGTAATGAATTTTACTCGTCACTTGGGCCAACATTTATAAGACATTTTCATCGAGCCTTTAGAAAAATGTCAATGAAATGCTAAGTGAAAAAACAATACTAGCTCGACTCCTTTTATACGTAATATGAATACAGACTAAAGTGTATGTCCTATACATAAAATGTGGCCATCTGGGTTTGAATATCATGGCATGTTCTCAAAATTATACTGCAGCATATAGAATATAATAGAAGATTCACTGTAAGTACGGGTTTCCTTTGTAAAGTCAATATATTTTTCGTTGACCTCGAAATGAGCTGACTGTCTTATCGTCACGAAGTATCTATGATCATTTTCAATCGCGAAGAAAATAATATTTTTATTAAAAAGTGCAGATTGCCGCACTTTTTTTTCATTACAAATCTGTAGGTATATAATAACGATTATACCTTAATGTCAAGCCTCCACTGCATTCATTGCTAACATCATGTTGGGCCTCCAGAGAATCTAAATAAATCAATCAACTGTACAACTACAGATCAATACAAAAGCGTAACTTCCACTAATAAGAAAATTTTGTGTACCCGCTATATGAAGTTAGGTTCAAAATCCTGGTGTACATCCATTTGATACTATAAACGATATGTCATATTTTATTTTTGTGTTATTTGATTACATTTACCACCTGAAGGCCTATTAAAGTGTGGTTATCACGACCCAAAATAATCGTTATCATAAATAAATGTAGGTAGGTATTTAGTATCAAATTTTTTTTGACGCCTCAGAGACACGTGATTAAAAAAAAAAGCCAATATGGAAGTTCACTATACATTTCAATGTCACAGAATCATATACGTCGAGAACAATAGAATCACATATAATATAATAATGGATAGTCCATACCTATATTAACAAAAAAAGGGTCGCGGTCCAGAGTCGGTAAGAGTAATAGACTGCTTTCATTTAGTGCTATCAGTCCAACAAAGGGTCTTATCATGAATTATATTTCACGATAACAAATACAAACCTCTTGTAACCTCAATATTTCAAAATATGTTCATTCCCGTGTGATATACTCTCATGGACTATCCATTATCTTATTATCAATGAATGAAATATGGGTGAGTGACTGGTACGACTGGTTTACGTGACGCTTCTATTATGTTCTAGTATGACGGCAGGGTACTACGCCGCCGCGCGTGGACATCATGGAAGAAACAATACTAATAATAATTCAAATGGATGAAATAATCATTGGTAAATAATTTCGATTATAACGTGACGTAGTTCGGGAAAAATCGCAGCGATAGTGAATATTATATAATAGCGACATGCCTGTTTATTTGGGCCCAGAGACCGAACGTAGAATATATTATACTGGAATATAGGTGTTTATTAACGGTGCAAAATATCAACACGTGGTTCCTTTTTTATAGGTACGTATAAATACAATATTATGGTAGGTAGGTAGGTAGGTATACGTAAAATAATCGGTGGGGTTTGTCGGAGGAACGGGAAAAACCGTATTTAAATTTAAATGGGTTATGCGCGAATAATATACATAAAAAAAAAAACAAAAAAAAAAACAAAAATATATAATAATAACGCGCCCACCGCTATATACCAATAATGTTATGGGATGTATACAATAATAATAATAATAATAAACGAGGGGAAATGAAAATATCCAGGTTAGCACACCTTGTTATAATGCACTGCGAGACTGGTTATTTTATTGTTATTACCACCAATAACGTTAGATTTTAATACACGTATTACCTCGAAAATTACCTGTTATTAAGCGGCGAAAACGTAGAAACAATACGAAGTTGACGTGATATACACACATATATATATTATATAAATACCTACCTAGGTATAGCTGGTACTTGTGTACACGTGGTTATTAATATTATATAGATGGATATTATTCGTAAGATACCTGCAATCTGCATCGCGAGGCGCGTATACCACCCCGGCAATCATCAAACAGGTATTATAGAGTTTTTTTTTCTTTTTTTTTTTTTAATCAAAGCTCTTTCTCTCTGATTCGCGTTCACCGGCATATTATCATTATTGTATTATTTTAATACATTAAATCGTACCCCCGCGCTGTATTCGCACCCACCTATTAAGTATAGCCCGACTTTTTATCATTATTATTATTATTATTTGTTGGCTTTCACCACACAATAAGTGCACGATAACTGCCGTACGTCGTATTATACCTATCAACGGTTATACGAAACGAACGTAAATACGGATACGAAATAACTGGCAAAATGATTTATTTTGGTAAATAGAGTGAAAAGTTTATCTGCAGCGGCGTAGATGTCAAATGTCAAAATACGAGGGACGAATAGAAAGTAAACATAATATAAAATACAAGGTATAAAACAAACTATATAGTAATGTATTAATATACACTGCGGTGTACGTACAGGTAATATCAAAAGTGATGAAATAAAACTAAAAATTAGGTAAACGTTGAAGTTACGATTAAATTATATACCATATAGGACTAGGTATGATAAAAATTAAAAATGAACATTGGCTGAATTCGCATATCGAAGCATCCTGTGCAAAGGATGATTAAGACCGTAGTCGGTGGAATGGAATGGGACGTGGATGTGAGAGAATGTGTTCTTTGAAGCGTATGCGTGTACACGGAAATTGATGTCGGACAGTAACTGTCAGGGACGTCTAATTGATGATCGATGAAATTAAATGTAAATCAGCTTCAGAACGATATTGTTTGAGTACAGCGTTTAGAAATGTTAGTCGGCCGAAAACCGTATTGGACTTTCGCTTATTGATCCTACACATTTTAGCACCACTTGGTGGCGTATTTAGGAGGGAAATTAGGTAGATATATCTACCTCCTTGACATTATTTAAAAAAAAAAAGTGTAATCAGTAAATATACGAGTATATACCCTAACATAGATCTCTTAATGAAAAAATTCCATGTGCATTACCTGTGTCTACACTTCAACCCCAGAATGGGGGGGGACAATGAAGAAACCTCTACGCGGTGTTCCGTTCAAACACCGGCCAATTCTTCCACACCCAGGCCCAACCTATCTCTCAGTATAACCCCAGAATATACATTTTCTCGTTTGAAATCAGCCAATAGTTATCTGCAGACCACTATGAAGGAGGTTAGATTAGTACCTAAAATAAATTGATAATTGCTATTATAGTAGTTATTTGATATGCATTTTAGGGCAGGTTTAATGGACTGACAGTATTGCCCATCATTACGTATAGAACACATTAACGAAATCAAGGTTGACGATATAATTGATGAACTTGCTGAAAAACATATAGGAAATCACAATATTACTAGGTATTAAAATTTACAAAAATATATAAACTATAAGCTAAATTTAGCTTTTATTTCGAAAAATTTTTTCATATTATTTATTGTAGGTATTCCCCCTTCATTCACAAAGTCCTAAATACGCCACTGGCCATACACCACTGATACCTACACGAACGAATATATATACCGTGGAAGATAATATTATAATACGTGATCGATCGACTAAATCGCCAGTGATGATTTTAAGATTTTTTTTTTTTTGGGGGGGGGGAGGGAGCAACATTTTTCTTAATAATAATAGTTCATGACTTATAATAATCATTATTAACTGATATCATTACGACTAGATACTAACGTATAACCGTCAAGGGAGGGGCCCGTGTTCACCCCCTCCCCCCCCCCCTCGAATCCGCCACTGACTATCGCGTACGTGCACGTCTCGTCCCACAACACGAACCGGAATGTATGCGTATATATCACGGACATAATATCCTATTTTAGAGCTTCGTGTATACCTTATATAATATATATATATATATTATAAATAGCAATAATAATAATAATAATAATAATGGTAATAGCTGTAATATAATGACTGCAATATCTATGTTATATACACTGACGATGGTTGTTTTCGCCGCCTCCTCTCTCCAGACTCGGCAGATACAGGCGTACACCGCGTACAATAATATATAATATCTGTCGAGCTAGTCGTGTCCGCCCGTAATGAGAACCGGAGGTCGTGATCCAATGGTCGTGATCCGAATTAATTGGCCAATCGTCGGATATACACACATAAACACGTACATATATATATATATATATATATATTATAATAACATATTATTTTAATACACTATAATATTATTATCGTGTCGAAGATAAAGCGAAGGCGGCTTGTGGGACCGGTAAAATATCGTACATTACGTATGTATATAATACGTACCTATATATCTTTCGGCGGCCATTTTTTATATTTATAAATATACGTATTTTTTTTTTTTTTCATCATTTTCCCTCGCTGTTTAATGCACACGCGTGTTGTATCCACTGCAGTTAATATTGTACGCACGTATTGTATTTATTATAATTTATCGACGGGCGGTATGGAGGAGGTGTTTTCTTGTGTTTTTCGTAAAAGCCGTCGTCGTCGTCGCTATTCCCGTCGAATCGTGATCCCGAGTTCCTCCTCTCCGCCCGCGCGCCCAGTCGCCACGCGGTCGTATTACAGGTTAGGTTGAAGCTCCGTTTCGTCGTAATGTAAGCACCTATCTATATTACGCCTTCCCACCTATATATTTATTCAAATATACGCGTGTATAATGTAAATTATATACACACACACACACACATAATATATATATGTATAGGACTTATACGAGGCATTAGTAACATTAGGTTGCGTTTGACCCGAGTAAAAAAATAAAGCCAGAGTAGCACTGCGCACGTCGGGTAGAATATAGGTAAAGGATGTTGGTCATTCGTCCCTTTGGATAATGTATATAATCATTTCAGATTTGAAAGTAATAAATGATTCTGAAAGGTGTAATTTTTTATTTTTTTTATTTTTTTTTGTAATGACTACATACACTGATCAGTGTTCAACTTAAAAAAAAAAAAACATTTTCGTAGTATCAAACTTTAAAAATAAATTATATCACTACATGATCTATCCGGCCCGAAGGACCATATGCATAAATAAAGAGGCATACTTATAGTACTTTTTTTAACCAAAATTATAAAATGGCTTTTAACAACTTAGTTTTTATTTATTTTTCACCAATTTAATTGAAACTATACAGTTTAAAGAAAGAAGTAAATTACCCAGCCTTTGCATTGCGTATGTAAATTAAAATATAATATTATTATATGAACTCGATCTATAATCTATATATCCAAATATAATAAATTGAATAAATACTATTTCCACACAAAAACATTCGGATACTGGAATCGAAAAATTAAATAATATTCATAAATATTGATTAAAGGTGGAAACCTAAATATAAATTTGTTTAGTAAAAACATTAAATTTAATAAAGTATGTGTTCGATACAAAAAAAAAAAAAAAAAACATGTATTTAAAATACTACCTACCTACTGTAAATACTTTATAGAAATGTTAGAAATGTATTTTGAGAAGTATTAAAAATCACGAAAAGTATTTAAATTAATTTTATTTAAATACTTTACAACTTTGTATTATATTATATATACCTACTTGTTTATATATTCGAATTTAAATAAAATATTAAATGTATTTTTTATAATATAAGTAGTATATATCCCACGCAATGAATTACAACACGTGAAAAATTGACATATATACATCTCGACTGTATTTTATAGGACTATATTATTAAATCCGTGTTATATACTATAGTATTTTTTTTGTAATTTACCTATAACCGACGTTTCCAATTGTCTTATGTAAATATACGTTTTCTTATTCCCAGTAGATTCATATTTATACTAAATAGGTATGTATTATATAAGCAATACGGTTCACATACTTCGTAGTAATACTGTAATATACTATTTTGTTAATGTAATTCAATAACATGATATCGATATATTATTAATTATAATAACAATAGTTTAAAAGTATGATATTACTTTACTCACGACTCGTACACAATAAAATATGATGAATGACATACATCGGAACGACAGTGAGCTTATTTTTCATATATAATAATGACGATATGTATATTATATTATATTATATGCACCTAAGAAATACACGTAAGAAATGTATATGGGCAAAAAATGGCTTCACATATTATAATAATATAATATCTTTTTATCTATGACTACTTACTTATAGTTGTGAATCGGTATTTTTCGTCCTTAATATAACAATACAAAGATAAACTAAGTAAAAATGGGGAAAGTGAAGGATCATCGTTTCACGTATTTTCAAAAAGAGTTTCGATAGACAATTTTTAAAATCGTACGGGTTAGTATTGTTGTTATGTGAGATATATACCGTCGTTAGTGTGATTGTGCATTTAATACATATAATATAAATATGGACACTCGGCCTGAAAACAATAGATCAACGAATACCTGCATCTATTCTGATAGGCTCCACAGTCATCAGTGTAGTTACATACAACTGTATAAATTATTTTGCTAATACACAATATTATTACATAAAAGGTTCATCATTTTTAATGTTATCATATAATTAATAATGATAAGACAACACAGGTTTCTGTTTGTCGTACGGCAATAAAGTTTAAATTTGTGGTATATATATCATGGTCACATCACTGACACCTGTGGAGTCATCACAGTTATCAGTAGTCAAATTACCTAATGGTTTTTGTTTACATCGCCATCTGTATACATATAATCTGTGCCGCATGCAATTGAATTTCCGTAATAAATTCTAGTTTTCAGGATAATTTAGACATAATATACTCCATCTGAGAAAAATTGAAGATGAGAAGTTAAACTGCAGTGTTTTACCAAATAGATATTAAATTAATTTAATATATAGCTTTCAGTAGTTGTGATATTAAATTCATAAAAATTCAAATTTTAATCGTCTGTCTTTTATTTAAAAAAAGTTTTTCAAAAATCTACTGGTAAAACTGTAAAACATAGAAGATATAATAATGAATTCAGAACTATTTTAAAATTAAAATTAAACAAGTTTAACAACGTTAATTTATGGAAATGTTAAGACAATTTTAATACTTGAAAATTCTACTGTCGTAGACTCCCTTATTTTTTCTATATTCACTTTTCAATACTTTATAACTGTTAACTTTTAACATGTTATAAAATCGTTAGGTAATGTTTTCAAGCCATGGGCGATCTTTAAGTAGATAATAATCTATTAGGTATATACGCTTGTATAATATTCATTTATTATTACTCAGGGTCGTAGCGAGGTATATCAACATGCTGTAATAGCATTAAATATACTTAATAGCATTAGGCGTACTTAAATATCATTTAAAATATGTATAACGAACTTGTGAAAATTGTCCACCTCTACACGTAATGCGCTCACTATTAGTCGCATGTATAATCTTGTTTATGAAAATCAACTGTAAAATATTAATTAGTTAAAACAGTGCAATGAAAATTAGTTACGTTTATTAGTTAATGTAAAAAATAATTAACTGGTTAAATTAAAAAAACAGAAAAAGATTAACTTAATTCGAAATCGTTACCTATATATGTCTTTCGCCTTTGAAAAACATCCTGAAATTATACTCAAAATAATAATCATATTAGTAATATAATAATAATTAGAGTCCGGATTTCAATGCATTCCAAGTACATAAATTCGATTCACGTAACAGATACCTCAAAAGTGTAACTTTTATTTTTAATATTTAAGCATTTTTTAGTCATTTCATTAATTTTCAGTGAATATTCAATGTATATATTTATACATTATACGTTTTTAGTGTAAAATTAGATAATTATAAATACTTTCTAAAGAAATGTTGTTCTCATAATATTTTCCACAACAACTGCCAACCGTTCTATATGAATGACTTCGATAAAGTATTTGTCTATCCACAGTACGATTGGGCTGTAATGCGTTACCGAGCCTCAAACAAATAACAATATTAGGTAGGTAGTAGGTACCTATATAATATGGGTTAGGTGCTGTTGCACGGCGATCGCATATATACAAAAATTTTAATCATAATTTTTTAATCTTAGAATTTTTAAGCTTCCGACAATATTAATAAATATATTGTATTGAATTAATTTTTTGTAATAAAATGAAAAAAAAAAAATTAAAATTTTGGGTTTAAAGGTTAATCATTATTGTGTGTGTATTTTTTTTTTTTTTTTTTTTAGGGCATTTTTGACTATTTTTTAGAGCACGAGCACATTTTGATTCGGGTCCTAATAATTTGAACTTGGAATTGTGATTTTCGGAAAACTTGTTTTATAGAGTAAATTATTATGTTGACGAGTTAACAAACATATAAGATAGTATAATAATAATATTATGTATTCATAAATGTATCATAGTATATTAGTTATTAATATTTAGTCAGCTGCGTGTAGTCGTCGGCAGCAGTAACTATACGTAATTTATTATACTTAATAATATTGTTCGATATAAACATAGGTATATATTTCGAATCTCGTGGACACTATAATATATAATATAATATCTCTGTGTTGCGTTTCTCGCGTGTTTCCAGCACAACGTTTTGTTGTCGAAGGAATTAAATTCCTATTGTTCGAGACCCCCCAACGAGTGTTTCGAGTAATTTAGAAGTGTCTGCAGAGGACTTCGGTATATAATATATATATTATATAATATGTAGGTGTGCAGTATAATCAGAGTTCGTAACAAAAAAAAAAAAAAATAAAAAAATATGTATAGCTACCGATACGTGGTCTATATAGTATAAGTAACACGATATAGGTGAATTTCGATATTGCGTGCCAAAGGAAAAATGTGGGGATCGTCCCATCGTTTCGCACTATAATGTAAAAATTCGGCGAAATAAACATTTTCGTAAGGCCCGTCGTGAATTTCCGCTATAATATATTTAACATAATATTATATAAAAGATTTCCGTTAATAATATAATAGGTATATATATAGCTAACGAAAATCGTTCGTCTCTAATGTGAAAAATTCAATACTGTACTATTATGAAAAATTAACGTGCGTTTTGCTGCCCCCCCCCCCATTCGAAATTTGTAAAAAAAAACTATGCAAATATTTAGCACGCAATTCGCATGAATTTGCACGACTGTTTTGGAAATTTGTACGCCACTCCTTCGCCCGCAATTTCAATTTTAAGGGGATGGAGCTGGCAAAACGTTTCGCCAGCCCCCCCCCCAATGATAAAAATTAACATTTTTCTAATTTTTTTTTCTTGCAAATATTTAGCACGCAATTCGCATGAATTTGCACGACTGTTTTCATAATTCTATCGCCATTCCTTCGCCCGCAATTTCAATTTCAAGGCAGTTTTCAGCTCTCCCACACGATTTTTACAATTTCAGGTGAAGGAGTGGCGTACTACTCTTTCCAAAATAGTCTTGCAAATTTATGCGAATTGCGTTCTATATATTATTAGTAAAAGAAAAATTTGAAAAATGTTAATATTTACTTATAGAAGCCTAGTGAGACGTATTTCTAGTTCAAAACCACTAATTTTGAAATTGCGGGCGAAGGAATGGCGATAGAATTATGAAAATAGTCATGCAAATTCATGCGAATTGCGTGCTAAATATTTGCATAGTTTTTTTTACAAATTTCTAATGGGGGGGGGGGGCGGCAAAATGCACGTGAAAAACTACCCGTATACAAAGTTAATACGACGGAAATGTAAACTATAGGTAGTTAAGTTGATGATAACCGACTTATAGTCCTGCAGTAAATGAGTTTTAAAAAATTTACTTTTTAACCAATCGATTCCCATTTTCGTGTATGTACTCACTACACGTGTATATCTACGGAATTTTGTCATTAAATTAAATACTACTCGAAATAGTATTCTACAACGAGTCATTGTAATATAACGTATAAGTATTTGTACTAAGCATTATGTTCAATATTATTTTTGATCATTATAGAAATTAAGTCATCATTTAACCAGAAAACAAATACCTTACATCAACAGTGTTTTAAAATTGTCATTTTTAATTTATCCTGCGGTGTATTATTTGATCATTAACTCGGCAAGTGTATATAATATTATATTATATAGTGTAATGTATATGCGTTATAATTTGTACTAGACCCTGGAATAAACGAGTTTCAAAATGCACGAACGAAAGGGGAATTACCTAATTAAGTTTTTGTTTGAGCAGTCGACTTTTTATTTTTCACATAGGCGGGTAGTTCATATTTTCAATATACTTTAAATTTAATCGTTCATTTTGCTCATTCTATTAGACAATTTTTCTAGATGTGCACGGTTCCATTGAAACATAGCTGATAATTTTTGAGCGTGCGAAACGCAGTGTTTCCAAACGGCTGATGTGCGTTTTTAAAACGCTATAGCTTAGAGGAAATCGTACCTACAAATTCTTTAGCATTTTTCATTTTTACCAACTTTCAAAAATGTTGGAAATACAAAAAAAAAAAAATAAAAAAATTATAGCTAATAACATTATCTAGTGCCCTACGTAACCTTATTTTTTTGAAATTTTTAGTTTTAAAAAAATATTATTTTTTTAACAACTCATAAAACGTGTAAGAATACACAAATAAAAAAATCGACTACGTAAGGCGTTACATAATTTTGTCTTTTATAATTGATTTTTATTTCATCTTTTTACGATTTTCTGTTATAAGTTGAAAGAACAATAATACGTAAACGTATTTTTTAAACCAATATCGTGATTACACGACAATAAACAATGATATTGATACAAGATTATTTTGAAATTACTTTAAAAATATTTTTAAACCGTTAAAATTTCATTTTTCTAAAAATGTCTATAAAATTGCTTATACAGAACCCTTTAAAAACCATACGTCCTAATAATGCAGCAAAAACATACTAAATGTATCTGCATGCACAAGTCAATTTATTGATGAACCGGAACTTACAAATCCAATTTATGGGCAAAAAGAACTTTAAAATTGACACAACTCAATTCGGATACTTTTATCAGTTCAATTTAAAAATTTTAATAATATATGAATTCATCAACAACTTTACCTCGCATCTATAGAAGCATATTTTTCATATTTAAAATAAATATTTAATTATCTATACCTACATGGCTATAAATTGCAATTAAAAAAAAAATTTATTAATTTTGTTCGTAAAAATGCCTAATATCTATATAAAAAAAAAAGTATTCTGATCGATGTAAAAGTAGATTTATTAACAATTTAAAAATTTTAAAAATAAAAGCAATATTTTTGTCAGGCACTGAGGTCATCGTTTCGGTGGAAAATTGTTGGGGGACTTGCTAATGGTCTTATGAAATTATAAAACTATATGACTTGCGGGTATAATACATATATTTCGATAAAAATAATATCTCTAATTATCCATTCTCGAATGAGTAAAAATTTTTAAAATAGACAGTTTTACATAACGTATAATGGATAAATAAATTAATGGAGCTTTTACAAAATTTAAAATAATATCATCGACATTTACCCGGGCCAGACGTCAGAACTTATTGTATATAAGAATATTGAAATATTTTCTTTCTTTCCTCGACGAAAATATTTTCGTTAGTATAATAGTACCTACTATAACTATATTCATACTTGGTTTCTAAAATATTTTCAATTTCGTTTTGTAAGTTCACTGTAATAGTAAACTGTATATACTTTGGTGATATTTTTCGCGTTACGTTCGGTTTCCAATATCTTCGATGATGGTATAATAATCGATTCGTCAAATAGCTGAAAATTTGACATACCATATTATATTATATTCTTCTGTCAAAGTGGTATAGAATTCGTTCACAAATTAGACAGATAATACCAGTGGTTGAATTGGAAAAAAAAATAAGGACGGACTCTGAGCTTAGTTAAAAAATCTGCGTTCCGGGACATATCGTTAAAGAAAAAGTAAGTCCCCCACACCCCTTATCCACAGTTTTTTAACCAGGGGACATTTTTAAAAACATTTTAGATTATTATATAACATGGATGGAATAGAAAAATCCAAAATTTTTTCACGTCATTGTTGGGTGGTTACATATTTTCAAGATAGCATAGTTTAATCATTCCTCTTATAAAATGATTTAACACTTTTCCTTTTAAATGAATAATCTAGGAAGTTGTAAATGTATACCGAAACGAAGTTTATCGGTGTCGCATTGATTTCGCCATCCCTTTAGGCTTTAGCCATTCGCGGATAATGAAGATTATTTATTACCTACCTATGTATATTATGATACGCCAATATGACTGAATAAGATCAACTATTCAACATTTTATATCATGTTTTTTATCTAAAACTTATTATGTGATAAGGACAAAAAACATTTATATTTTCGTAATTTCACGATTTTTGCAAAAAAAAAAAAAAAAATTATAATTTTTAAAAATGTTAAATAAAAATTAAAACAAACACTATTATACGTCCCTCGCTTACCCTGATAAATAAATTAAGGGGAGCGCTGTTAAACGTGAAAAAAATGACGAGTAGCTCCGTCCTCCTGCAGCGTCCCTCCCCAAATCCACCACTGGATAATACGATATATATATATATATATAGGTGTTCAATATACATACATATACGCGTATATTATATATTATGGAATGTGTTTTTCGATTTTGTGGTTCGAGTAATTTTCAAACGAACTCGGCATAATATATATATATATATAATATACACGTCTAAATAGGTATATATATATTTTTACACGCAACCGTACAATATTTTTAATATAACAGCAGTATTATTTTCTACTTAAAATCGTATATAAATTACTATAGTTATATACTGTCGGTGTTTAGATACATACGTGTTCTCTAATGTATATATGTGCGACGTTATTGAGATCGTTTGAATTTTTCGTCGATGTTATTTATCATTTATGCGTATATGTAATTTGTGATATTTCTATAATATTACACGCGCCATGAACCTATACGCGCGTATATACTATATATCAGTGGTTGAATTGGAAAAAAAAAAAAATGAGGACGGACTCTGCGAGCTTAGTTCAAAAATCAGCGTTCCGGAACATATATTAGAGAAAAAGTAAGCCGTGGAGGACTTCGTCCCCCACACCCCCTATCCAAAGTTTCTTGACCAGGGGACATTTTAAAAAACATTTTAGATTATTATAGAACACGAATGAGTAGAAAAATCCAAAAAAAATTTTTACGTCATTGTTAGGTTACGTATTTTCAAGATAGCGTAGTTTAAGCGTTCCTCTTTCAAAATAATTTAACACATTTCCTTTTAAACGAATAATAGTGGAAGTTGTAGACGTAGACCGAAATGAAGTTTACATCGGTGTCGACGTTGATTTCGCCATCCTTTAAGGCTCTGGCCATTCACGGATAATGAAGATTATTCATTACCTATATGATACCGATATGACTCAATAAGATCAACTATTCAACATTTCATATATCATGCTTATTATCTAAAACCAATTATGTGATAAGGACAAAAAACATTCATTTTCGTAATTTCAAGATTTTCAAAAATTTCAAATAAAAATTATAACAAACATTGCTTTCCTCCCCAAATCCACCACTGCCATATATATTATAATGTCTATGTTTAAAATTAGAGTACCTAATTTATTATTTGCTAATATAACGAAATGAACTACCTATATTAGTATATAATTTATATATATATATATATATATATACACGTATAGCTACTATAAATATATAATATTAGACTGTTATTGTTATGCCGTACGCGTACGTATATAGTTCGCGACGTGAAAACAATACGAACGGTCAAGGATTTCTCACGCACTCGATATCGAACGTCTGAAGTAGATATAATATATATACACATATACGAGTTTAAACTTAATAAAAATAAAATTTAATATTGAACATATATAAATACCATAGTAATAAGGAAATGTTTTGGTATATTTAAAATACTTGGGCAATTATTAGATATAAAACTATTATAAGGTCTATATATATATATATATATATATATTTCTCATCGGTAAACTCTATATTATCTCATATATGGTATTAGTATTTGGGGTGGAACTCTTAAAATTCATATTTCGTTATTATACACGTCAATACTATATTAACTCTTTAATAAAATACATATTGAAAAAGCCATATCTCACTCCAACTAACGAAATTTATAAATTGTTAAATGTAAATAATCTATCAATACTACATAGAAACCAATTACTTCTATTATCATATAAACATAAACAGCTTATAAATAAACCTAATCATAATTTTAATACGAGATATAAGGAAAAAATCAATATAAACCCCAATAAATGTAATAAGTTATTTGGACTAATGTCACCCTCAAACATATATAGGAATATACATCATCTATTAAGAGATAAAAATATTGATCTTCACTATTTTCCTTCTGTTAATAATTTTAAGTTGTACATTAAGAAATTAAATTAATATCTTTTTACAATGTTTAATTAATACATTTTTATTATGTGTAATTTTATTTACTTATAGATTGAACTTTTTATTTTATCATTATCATTTCACTAATATATAATTATAATGTAATATACCAAGACGACTCACCCAACCTAAAACAAGTTTTCTTAGAGGTTGGGTCAGAAAGCATACCTACTTGTAATTATTATTAAGCATGTTATTTAAAATTTCTGAAATAAAGATCATATTATTAAACTTATAAGTCATAAATATTGCTATTTATACGAAAACTCGATGAATTTTCGCTCCGAACGGTACACTGTAATTTTACAGCGCATAATATTTTGTATTAAATATAAAACGAGTATACGTATATAGGTCCAATAGTGTCTATGTAAGACCTTAGTCAAGTATATAATATATATTAATATTATATGTATAATACGAACTAAATTCAAAATACATCGACGTTTTTTTTTTTTTTTTTTTTTTAATCGAGTTTATATTTTAAACGAACTAAACTCGATTTTAGTATATAGTTGGTTTTGCTTAAAAAGTTCAATAATATTTGATAATATTAACAACTATATTTGTATATTATATTATTATTATTATTATTATTATTATAATGGATTTTTTCACATAACTTTTAAGGAGTCGTTTAATTTTATTCAATAAAACATAAGTATATAATCATTTAAATTAAATGAACACGATGATAATAATTGATTTTTTTTTTAAATCATTGAAATTATTAGAATATTTTTGAAAAATGAACTCCATATAATAGACTCGAACGAAATAAGTTTATTTTTAAGTTTTTTTTAAAGGTTTTATCATATTATATTATTTAATTTACAACCAAGTATATTAGGTATAGGAACCAGCATTATACATATGACATATAATAATATACGTATGAATATGGATATTAGATACCTGTTTATCAATTATTATATAAAACAAAGATAAATCTCACAGTATTTCAATCTCAACGTGTATACAAAAATCGAGCTCAATGTCTTAATTAAAAATGTATTCATTTCGATTTTAAAAATAACGTAAAAGTATACTGTGTAATATGCTATCATATTGCAGTGTTAATTTTTGTTATTAATCGTTATTGTTATCGTTGACGTAGATGTAAACATTTTAATAATAATTATATATTTTAAAACATTTAAATTATAGATACAGGTATTGTGTAATGCAAGGGCGGGTAAAGTTAATGATAAAATTAACTACTTAAAGTTAATAGTTAATTAAAATATATTTTCTTACACAATTAGGGTTAAAAGTGAATTGGTTAATGATTTGACTGGTCAAAGTTAATAGTTAAAAACCTGATATAAGTCAATCAAAAAGTTGGGTGTTTTCTATCCATATATCGTATACGGTACATCAAATAATTATTTTTTATTCGTAATAACATAATAAGCGTTAATAATTGTAGACAACAATTAATATCTAAAATAATGAGATAGGCAAATGAATAACACATTTCATATTTTTTTTTTTAGTGTGTTTTTATTTTCATAATTTAAGAAAAAAATTTCTTTTACACCTACTTAAAAAATGTTGGTTTTTAAAACGAACGATTGAAAATTTACTACAGGTATAGTTAAAATTTTACTCGCAGATATTTTTAACTAAATAATTTAATTAGTTTACAGTGTACACCGAATTAACTATATACTTATACATAGATAAGTTAAAAGCTTAACAATATAACTTAACTCTTATTAACTTATTAACAAGGTCATATGCATATCTTTGGTATGATGTATTTACAAATTATGTACGTTGTATATGTATTTTTAAATATTTACGATAAAAAGCTTATAAATTTAAAGGTGGGTCGGGGATCGTTTGTATTGGGCACTAAATAGTAAATTAACACGTAAAAAATAGAACAGCGGCCCCGTCATAATTTATCACTTTTAACCACCAATATTGTAATAAATTAACTGTACCTAAATGTATAAGTCAACTCAATGAAAATGAATTAAACTATAATAAATTATAGTTAATGCTAAAAATAATTAACTATATTGCTAATTGAGTTAAAATGTTTGAAATAAAAAGTAACTTCTTAACTGCCCTAGCTCAACCCATCATTTAATATAAACTATATAGGTAATATCAATTACCTGATTATTATTTAATAATAATTATAAATACAATTCATAATAATTCTGTAATAAAATCGTTATCACGACAATGTTCACTTTAGAGCGATATAAAATATTACGTGTTCGGATTATACAGCTGAGAGTTTCGAATTACATGGGGTTCATAATATTTATTATGATAATGATATTTTACGTATTTATAAGTAAATATAATATAAATTATGTTTCGGTTATGTAGTTTTTCTAAAACAAAATTCCTCGATTGAACAAGTACCTACTTTAAAAATGGGAAGAATTTACATAATGTAAATGGTTTAGTAATTATTTAATTAATATATTAATGATTTTAATAAATTCAATTAATTTACATAATTTTCAACACATTGGACATATTGCCATTTTGTATCTAACAGTTTGTCAAATGTGCAGAAAAAATTGATATAGGTAGCTATTTGTTCAATAAAATATTTAAATTGTGTAACTAAATACTTAATAGTTTGTTGAATATTAAATAATAAGTTACATACATATCCATATAATATATATATATATTTTGTACTTCTTAATGTTTTGCGGTCGAAATAGTTCTGGAAACAAATTTTAGTTGAAAAATTAAACAATTATATTATAAAATTAACTAATTCTCAACATTAAAAAAATATTCGTCGTTAGAAATTAAGAACTTTTGAATACCTATATAATATAATATATGATATCCAAAATTATATACGAATACGATGTTTAATCTTTAATAATATATGGTATATTCTCATGTTATAGCTGTTTATTGATTCCATATTGAATATTATCACGGTTAACGGTAAACTATTACAATGGTAATATATAGCTCACAACGATATAGAATTCGGGTTATAAAAATGTGTTTTATTCACTTTTTCTCACTGGTATAATAGTACGTGTTTATATAATATATTATACGTATTCGATTTTCGAAAATTCAACGTTTATTTCCTTTTTAAGTCTTCCGGTTAGATTGTTTTCGTATTTGGTACATATATATATGATATAGCAGTGCATATTATATTATATCGCCTGCGAAAAGTCTGTACTAATAAAATATAGTGATTTAAAACAAAGTATAGATAATATTATAAATGCACTTAAGACAAACTGAAAATAATCACAGCGCGTCCATACGGTAATTGGATATTTAAACCGAACAATTATTATTGTTGACATTAACAATAACCCTTTAGGTATATATACGAATTACAACAATACGTAGTCTTTACCAGAGTCATAATACTATGTACTTACATGTATATGGATATCTACTTTATTCAGTTGCAAATAATATGTAAACGAATATTGCTCGATTCGCTCGCGCAAGTTATGTTAATTTCCATATAAGTATATTTAATGTAATTATTGTATATAGCCACTTTACTTTAGACTAGTTTCCAGTATATTGTCAACGAACACTGCACACGATCGTCAGATACATTTCAAGACGTACATTGTAAACAATAATATACACGTTCGTGTAACACCTATTACGTTTGAATAAATTGTTGTATTATACCGAATTATAATATAGTACGAAATTTTGACAAACGAATGATTGTTAAATTAATACAATTGTTATCGTTTTAATGTATATATATATATATTGTTAAATTAATAAAAAAATGTGTTTACAATAACAAATTCATTTTGTAAATTTCACAAAATATATAATATTAGGTTATAATTTAATAAAGACAATTTGTTCATTCTGTTTAAATTTACTATTTTGATTAACGATTAATGGACGTTTGTTCTACGAAGAAAAAAGAAAGAAATGAACACAAAATATCTGTTAATTCAAATAAATTCGTATTCAGTTGATCAAAATTTTACCCAAGACACTGATAAAAGATACCTATTGTTAAATCAATAATACGTTTTGTTAATTTACTGTTAAATCAACATATGTTTTATTTCTAAATCAACAAACATTTTATTGGACGTATACGTATTAACAACCATATTATAATAAATTAATCTAAATTTTTATTGAAATCACAACTATATTTATGTACCTATACATTTTTAATACGCGTGCGTTTTCGGCAAATATAAAAATAAAATGTAATATTTTTATTTTAAAATTTTAATTCGAAAACACTATATCAGATTATGCACTGTATACATTGTCGTATTTCACGTCGAGATCTTATAGGTATTACGATAATAATGACAAATATCATATATATATATATATATATATATAGTCCCTCAATTATTACCTGTTATATATATATATATATAGGTATCACTGCAGAGCCGTAACAAGATTCAATAGCACCCTTGGCCAAGAACCGAATTTCCCGCCACGTAAATTGGTGATAAGGAAAAGAAGTCATCAATTTTTTGGAGTTGCGCGCCCCCATATTCCTTAAAAATCTGTTTAATACACAAAATAATAAAGTCCGTGGAATTTTCGACCCCCCCCCCAATTTTAGGAATTTAGGGGTAGATATTACGGAATTTCGATTTTCGCGCCCTTAGCCTGGGGCCAGTTCCGCCAAGCCCTTTCGCTACGATATCAGCCGTGCGGGTATATTATCTTGCCCATTTATATTCAATACTCGGCCATCGTTTCACGTACGGAAGTCAATTGTGAAATTACTATATAGGTATATATAACCTAGCCGAGTTTTGTATTACGTACGTAATTTTCTCGTTTATAACGTACGAAATTAACGTCCAGAAATGATAATAATATATACAAAACTATATATATATATATATATGCCTATTATACGGACAAATTAAAATCGAATTACGACAAAATATGCGCGCGGGTATTATATATGAGGCAATAATGCAAAATATAATATGTATGGGCAACGGCTATTAACGTGATCGTTCATTGTAATCTTTTTAATGCTCGCGCAGAAATCGGAGAAATCACGTGTACCTATACAATTTACCTATAATAATATAAGGACATAACAAACGCTAATTGCCGTGATTATACAAAAAAAAAAACATTGAAAACATCGAAAACTTGATTTTTATATACGCATATATTTAATATACATTGAATATTATAATATTATAGGATGTCATTGTTTTTTTTTTTTTTTTAGAACGGCACATCACGCAGCTATAAATTTCGCATTTTATACTATAATATATTATATTGCGCTGAAACATGTTATATTATATATAGGCCTGTCACTGTTTGAACATGTATATACTCGTATATTGCAGTATTCACTAGACGCGCGGATTCGACCCATTTATTTCCGAAGAGAAATTCCTGTACTTGTATCTAACATTTACTTATAAACCTTAGAGAGATAAGTATTATATAGGGTATATAGGGTATAATGCAGTGCCGTAGCCAGAGGGTGGGCACTAGGGGCACGTGCCCCCCTCCGAAAATTTTTTTTCTCTGTGGAAATGACTCCTTTGGTGTGAACTTTTTTATTTTCGTGTATTGTAAGCTAGGGGAGTATTCAGCAATTCAAACAGAAATTATTTGCTAAAAATTTATAAAAACTCCACGCCCTTTAATAATCGACAAATTTAAAAACTGAAAACTTGGTTAAAATTATAACCATTTTTTCCAGTGAACCCCGAAGAGATATTCCATTAATTTTAAATAGCTAAACCGTAAAAATAGTATATGTATAAAAATTTCGCCCGCAAAAATACGTCAACTTTATATTTATAGTTCTGCTAAAATAAGCTAAATTTGAAAAAAAAAACTCTTAGAGGTGTACTTCTAATGACACTGAGAATCATTATAAATAGTTAAATTAAAAATGATCATATTATAAAACCCTCTGGGCTTAAAATAAAACACCAATTAATCTCTTTTCAATTATAATTTTCACCCCTTAAAATACAAAATTTTGAAAAATTTAAATAAATAATTTTTATGAGTAGTGTAAACCTACATTTTTTTAAAAAAAACAATACTATTTTTACATCATTTTTTAAATGGCGTGTTCATATTTTTTCTGATTTTAGATTCGGAGCGTAGCGAGGGAGCTAATGGTTTTACAATAATATTTATTATTTTTTTTTTTTTCATTTTTCTGTAAACACATTTTCTACCAGAAGGAGTGCTCTGATCTTTACAAGCTTACCCGGTTTTCGGTAGCAAATTGCATCTAGTTGGTACTTTAAAGGGGTTATTTTGTACAATTTTGATTTTAAGGGTTTGAAATGGGCATTTTAGGTGTAATTTGTTATTGTAATTTGTTTATTCGAGTTTCCCGGGTAACTATTACAATCATTGTATATTATATTATATTATCTATATTATTTTTTTTTTTCACCGAGCCTAAACAATAAAGTATTAAGAGTATTATGTATACTACACCGAAGCTACGCTCAGAATCGTTTTATTAAATGCAACGACTTATCATTGCTTTAAAATGCAATACATCTACCAAGAGTATCCTGACCAGTAGCAAAGTGCATCCACCCCTACTGAAACCCGACGAGCAAAGTGCTTCCACCCCCTACTGACCGGCTTCTTTTCATAATGATAATACCGCAGGCCTTGGATATTACATATAAACATAATTTAATGACCCTAAGAAGCACAATGAAATATTGTATTTTAGAACAACTAAAAATAGTGATACAAAATTCAGTGCCCCCCCCCCCCCAAAAAAAAAAAAATAAATTTCTAGCTACGTCACTGACATATATATACTTACCTAAAATAATAAATTGACGATTTAATCGATTTTTAATATTCTATATAAATATAATAAAACAATTATCTAAAAATTCAATCAATTGATCATGCAATAAAATTATGATTCGATTAATAATCGTCGACTTACCCAGATGATTTCGAATAATCGATTAATTCGAGTTAAAATGAAAAATATTCGATTATTTGAAGAAAAAAATCACAGCCCTACATGCCATTAGCTATAATGAAAATTTATTATTTTAAGCTGTGACATTGGGTAAAAATATTATTGAATTAAACAAACCGATTTATATCGGGTTTGTAGTGATTTTAGATATATCTAAAACAGTAATGCATGATAATCATTATGACGTGATGAAGAAACATAAAGATGACATAAATCTCACGTATACGGACACAGATTCATTGGCATAATGCGTAAAAATAGATGTGACTTTTATGTAGACTTATTAACCAAGCCCATTCAGTGCTGCAACTAGGATTCTTGGGGCTCCTGACACAATCAATTGATGGAGCTACCAAGCAAGGGCGTACCGAAAATCTATCTACCTTATAGTTGAAAAAAAAACTTTTCACTCTTCACATTCTTTCTGATTTGATTATATTTAGTCATTTAGTCGACTGGCATATTGATTTGGCTGACCGAGTTCACTTTAAAAGGGCAATTTCTTCCCCTTATTCGTCCCTATCCTCAAGATCTATAAACATAAATATTCTTTCGTAGATCCGTAGCTCATAAATTATACAAAGGTATTAATGGTGATTTTTTAAGAAGCTTGAAAATAGAATGTATAAGATATTAGGTACCTACTAGGTATAGAGATATGTATAGATTATAATCGTGGGTTAAGATTGCACGTATGCAAAAAAATACCAACATAATTTCAGTAGCAGAATTATGTTTTTTAATATACGTAGTAGGTACAAATGTATAGGTATAGCAAAGACACTGTGCATTACTATACGTTTACATGATACGAGTTGGGCCGTTCTTAATTTAAACCGATTTTATTACGAGTCCACCTTAATTACCTGACCTGTTTACATGCGAGTCTTTAATTATTAAAGTGGTAAGTTATCATTTTCATTTTACGCTTTTTAACAATTATAATGGTGACTGATTATTACATAAAAAATAAATAGGTATTGATATTGCATACCTTCATCCACATCCTTCTACTCATACGATGATTCAAGTTATAAGTAGGTACCTACCTAATCAAATTGTTCATAAATTGATTACCTATTTATTTCTACAGCCATTTGAATTAGGTACATGTTTTTCTTTTTTTTTTAACTGTCGTCGATGGCGTTATAAAAAGAGTTTAAATTTACTACCACGCGTTTCGCATTTAGGTTTGTACAGGTTTAATCAAACGATTGCTTGTATAGAATCCATTTTAAATCAGTGTTTAAATAACAAACCAAAAAATATTTAAAATTTAAGAAATCATATACAATTTTTAATATTTAAATATTTGATTACTGATAAGTATTATGTTATCACTTATCAAAATAAAAGTGATTGTTCCGTTTAAGTTTCCGCTTTAATTGTGCATGTAAACGTGGTACATAATATATTAAGTATAGGCCAAGTATTTATCATATCACAATTATTACGAACTGACTCCCCGCACGTTACCTATTATTAGGTATTATCATCGCACGGACCATGAGCGGCGATTACAAAGATTATTTCGGGAAATCCCAATGGCATACATAAAAATAACTTGCTGAAAACTATAATAAATATATTTAATAATTATTTTTGTATTTCTATATAGGTAATATTTATTTGATTTAAACATGAGAACATGTTAAATGATCTAGATGGAAGTGGGGCCCTTACCCAACTCCAAGGAGTCTCTCGGCTGCCACCCTGCGGTTCTTGCGGCACTCACCCTATCCTGCTTGACCGTATGGACACGATAAATTTTCCGAGATCCCACCCATGCTATATCGCAGAGCAGAACAAAATACCGGGACTATTTTCGGATGAGACTGATGGGAATCCATTGCGTTAAGTGCAAAGTTTTATGCACATATACCGTCGGAGGGAAAGAAAAGATCAAGGCCAAAGGTATTGGAGGATATTATATAGTTAAAAACCATATATGACTAGAAGATCATATAAACGGTCATGATGATTAATTAAATCATATTATATACCGCTAATATTTATAGATTTTCAAATGATATTTATATTCTTCGAAAATCTTATGTTGAGAGAAGCACAATTATAAGACTCGGTGTTTGAAAGGGATGTTTAAACGTCTGTATATTTATTATGCGATTATAAATAAGAGTGTTGGTAATTACCGGAAAAAAATGAAGTTGTTGAAATATCAGCAGCTTGTAAATATTACACATTTGTGTAATAAAAAAAAAAATACATTTTATGTATACCTACCAAAAATGTATTATATTTCACGTATTGTACATGATGTAGACAGAATAATATTGTAAAATTTGGTAGGATTAATTTCGTTTATTATTAAAATATATAGGTAGGTATACAATAAAATTGACATTTTATTTTTGAATTTGAGATATTATATCGTTTTAATACGACTATTGAATGATTTTCTTCGGCCTGTATATGGTGTTATTCTTATCGTTTTGTGTTTCAAGTCATTGTAATTTTTAATTAACATTGATAATATATTAGAAATCCATTGTCGTCAACTACGAGAACTAAATTCTTTATGCATATTAGTTTTTAATATTAAGTAATAAACCGCTCGATAATACACGCTTTTGATGTGAAATATCAATATTTACCTATATAATTTGTTTTTAATACGGCAACAATTCGAACAAATCTGCTTACCATAAATAATTTTTCCCGTAAATATTAACTATACGCCTAATATAATAATTGTTTCCCCCGGGTTTATGGAGTACATTTGCTTTTTCACGGTTTGACGTTAGGAATAATTATTAGAATTATTCTCTTTATCATCCAGGCTTCATATAAATCTTCAAATATCTCAGTGGAATTGTATTACCGACATCAGTGGCGTAACGCAGGATTTTTCAATGGGAAGGGCTTGAAAATAAATAAGTAATCAGTAGATACAAGATTGGGCATGGAAGAATAAAGTAGGTGCTATTTGAGTGTTATAATAAATTATAGGTACTGTTAAAAATATATATTATAATGTATATATAATATAATATATATATATATCAGCCAGAGGCGTTCTCAGGATATTTCAATGGAGGGGGATGAAAAAAATGGTTACAAAATAAGCCGTAAGGGTTTTGCCTCACAACTCCCATATTATAATAATGAATATTAAAATAATGATAGTTGATAAT
>JAIPRL010003568.1:0-45810 GCA_025469235.1 Pemphigus obesinymphae
CAAAATCGTATTTTTCGTAATTTTTTGGTAGTTTTTGCTTACGCATTAAAAAACTATTATGAAAATCGAAAAATGACCTCTTAAAAGTACCAACTAGATGCAATTTGCTACCGGAAACCGGGTATGATCGTAAAGATCGGAGCACTCCTTCTGGTAGAAAAAGTGTTTACAGAAAAAAAAAAAAAAAATAAACATCATTGTAAAACCATAAGCTTCCTTGCTACGCTCAGAATCTAAAAATCAAATTTGCGGGCGGGGGCAAGGTATATAGTAGTTAGTAGGTATAAATGGTATAATATAAGTAGGTATGTTATACACAGATATAACCTATTCAGGTATCGAGGTAATGGGAAATCATTGAACTCTATATAGAACCTATACTATATCTATATATATACTATATCTATATAGAACTGTATACTCTATATAGTTCTATATAGAGTTCAATGTGGGAAATAGGCTTGTGACAAAAAGGTTCGGTGGTGAAAAGGTCTGATGGCCCGGATCGACATTGGACACATGGAAAATGATCGGTGACGAGACATCCGCGGCGTAGTATCATTATTATTGTCATAATAATTTGTCACGCACACTAATTTTCAAATACTGCACGCTCACACATTAAGGGGCTACAACACCGACGAAAAATCGCCCTAAAAACCTGGCAAAACTGTGGGACTTTGAAAAGTCGGATTTCAAATCCCGAAAACCGTTTTGAATTCATCAGTTTGTCTTCCCAGGGATCGACCGAGGCGTTTATTTTTATTTATTTTTTTTAGCCGTGTTATTCATCGTTAAAAATTGCAATTTCTAAACATTGATTCTGTATTAATAAAGAAAAATGCCTCGATCGATCCTTAGAAGACAGGCCGACACATTCAATTATAGTCTACAGCTAATTGTAAATCCGACTGTCCAAGGTTTTTATCACGCTTATATTGGTCTTTTAGGCGGAAATTTCGTAATTATATAACAATAAAAAGCGATATACGGGACTATTTTTAGATTAATTTTAAAATGTACTTAAATATTTCTAAAATTGCTAGATTTTTTTTTCACGAGATTTCTTAAAACTTGCCTATACAGAACCCCTTAAAAAATGGCAGGTGTTTCGGCCACTCGCGACCAAAATGTGCAAGCCACATAAAATGCCTAATCTTACTCCTTAAAACATGGTCAGTTGCATGTCATATTACCGTATTAACCGTTCTTCATTTTTCACTGTACACTCGACGTAACTAACGCTTTAGTGGGCATACCTATTAATACTGGACAAAATATGTAGTGCAATCTATTTACTTAAATTGTAACTAAAATTCGCCGAAAGCCAATGTCAAAAGTATGGTTAAATAATAGTATATGGTTTAACATGTTTTCTATGGCCAAGGTCTGTGTTTTTATCAACTAGACCAACCGCGGAAATTCGTATTATCAAAATAAAATTGATCCGAACTTGTTATCTAAATCGTAATTCGTTTTTGATTTGAAAATTTTAAATTTCTTTCATTATGTACAAATTATAAAATTATTTATTGATTCGAATTTTAAATTAAAATTTTCTTATACCTATTCACAATGAGTTTTACTATAAATAAATTCAGCACTGGAGAAAATATTAGTTACTATGATGGAATTTTAGAAGATTTGGACGAAGTTTTTTCCATCGAATACCAACGATATGAAGGTACCTACATCATTTTTCTCACAGTTCATACCTATGTATAATTATTTTAGTTTAGCGCAAATTAAGTACCTAGTAGTAAATAAATTTACTAGTACTGCCTAGTTTATTGAATATTGATGATATATTTATTTGTTACAATAAATACTCAAGTTAAAAAAATAGAAATGTTATTCTTGGACTTTCAAAAAACAAATGTTGTTCCCTCAAACTGTTTAACACGTATAATATAAAAAAAAAGTTAGAAAAGTGCCTCTCAAAATATTGAAAATAATAGAAGAGTTCCATCTTCCACGTCCCCCATCAATTCGTGATAGGTATGTGCCTATATTATATAGTTTTCAGCGATGGTTTGCGTGTGAACCATTCCTGAAAATATCAATATTTTTACAATTAGTTTTCAAAAAAGTTCTTATTTTTAAATATCTAAATATAAATTAATCGAAAAAAAATAGTTGTGAAAAGAAATATAATCTTGTTTAAATGTTGAAAATAATAATAATATAATATAATAAAATTAATTAGTACTTACTAGTTTGATATTGGAGAATTCAAATGACTATTTTAGATAGTAGACGTAAATCATAAATTGATTGGTTTTATAATGATTTGTTTATTTTTTTTTATATACATACTTATGTATACACTGTAGATTCGAATCAAGTAGGAGTTTTTGGTAAAAAGTTATCTGACAGAAAATGCATTCTATAATAAATAGGTACTTTAAAGAGATCATTTTTCGATATTTCTAATAGATTTCTTAAGAGTAGGTATAGGAAAATTATACCTACTGAAAAAAAGTAATGGATATTATACCAAACTTTGATCAGATTCGTTTTTTTAATGCAATGTTTTACCTTTATTTTTACATTTAAAAATAATAATGCACTATCCTATCTGAGAACCTAAGTGACGTTGTGCCAATTTCCACCACCTATAAATTGTCTGGACACCTGGTTTTACAATCATATTTTTTTTTCTTTATTGAAACAACATATCGGGTAGAAGGAGTGTTGGAATAAGAGCTTTTTTACAGTAAATTAATTTTATACATTAGAAGTACCTAGGTAATTTTCTTGTGCATAATTACTTTTTATAATGGGACATTTTATAAATGAAAAATAACAAATAAAGTTACTAAAATAATAGATATATATGGTAACATGAAAAATTAAAATTTTTTTCTTACAGTTTACAGTATTGCAATAACTGGGGAAGTGATGAACATGCCCTGTCAATGAGTCTAAATATAATTTTTCTGTGGCCCATTTTTAAAGTTCTATTATGTGAACTGAATTCTGTGTTTTTTTTATTTTAAAATAGTCTATGGTTGGTCTTAATTCAATATAATTATAATAGGTACCTATATTTAATAAACCATATTAGTGTTGGTAGGTATAGATGAACAAGTTGAATTTTGTTATTATTTTGGTATTTTTTATTTTATATAATTAATTTTAAAATAATTAATCTTAAATTATATAAAGTCAATGTTCAAAAATGCCATTATTTTTGGACCAGTATTTTTGGTATTTTTCTATAATATAAGAATCGTTATCCTTCATTGCTAGATAATTAGAGTTAGTTGTGCTTAAGTGTTGCATTTTTTGCGAAAAAGTAAGGAATCTTAATCAAGTTGTTCATTATTGCATTTTAAATTCATACATACCATGAATGAAAAAAAATTTTCCAAAATGTCCAAAAAATTAGGAGAATCAATTCGATTAGGTACAAGAAAATTATTTTAAAAATTAATTAGATTATTATTCGATATTGTTTATTCAGATGCTCTCAAAGTCTCACTACAACAGCAATATTGAAAATTATCATTTTTCAAATTGTATATTATTAAATTATATTTAGTATGTATATTACAGTATTTAAGAAATTCATTAGGAATAACAAGAGATATATAGATGCGTGCTGTTTGCAGATATAGTGTTGGTTGGTGAGAGTCTTGAGGAAGTGAACGGTAGATTGGAAGAGTAAAGAGAAGCTCTTGAGAGGAAAGGATTAAGGATTAGTAGGGGTAAAACAGAAGATATAGAGTAAGATTTTGGAGAAAGGGAACACAGAGAGAATAGGGAAAGAGAGTTAGATAGGAGAGAAGTAATAGGAGAGAGTAGGGGGTATAATTATGTAAACTAAATTGTCATTTGTTATTCTGTCTATCAAATTGGTACATTATACTGTTTTTACAATAAATATCTATAATATATAGGTAGGTATTATAAAAATAATTATTATAGATTTTTAAATTTTGATATTCATAATAATTAAAAACAAATTTTAGGAGTTTTCCAGTAATGATTTACAAAAAAAAAAAAAAAATCTTGAAATGGTTATATTATGTTTTTAATATTTGCAATATAAAAACAGTTCCTCTACTTCCACTGAAGAGGCATTAATTAAATAAAGTTCTACAACTAACCACCTCTTTCTAAATATAAAAACAATTTTACTTTAGGTAATAAGCAGAGTTTGGGTCTTATACATTTGCATTTTAGTTCAGAAAGTAAATAGAAGAATTCTCATTTGACAAAAATGTATTTTGTAATATCTGGATCTTAAGTTAAAGTAATTTCTAGCGCATATTATTGCATATTTTGGTGTTTTTTTCTATATATATATATGCCTATTTTAAAAATTTTAAGGTTTTTACTAGGTACATAGTTTACATTTTATTTATAATATTTAAAAAAAATCATAAAACAATAATTTTATATATCCAGTGATTATAGTATAATTTAGTACAGTCTATAGTGCTTACTGAAAATATTCATCTGGCAGTACTGAAATATGTTTTGGTGATTGTTATTGTACAGTTTATTACTTAAACATATAGACTTGTAGATGATTTTTTAATAAAAAGTAGTTTTTGAATATATTTAAATTTTTTCAAATTAATATATAAGTATTTAAGCATATTTTATCAAAAAGTACATACCTATTTTGATCTATTAGGTACATAATATGTATTCCCTTATTTTTATGATTTTAAGCGCATAAAGTCCTAAAAATACATAAAAACGATGTTTCTAAAGAATTTTTTATAAAATATACTGGTTAATCAGAGGTGAACACAAAGAGGAGGAGGGGGTTTTAGGGGTGAAAACACCCTCCAAAATGAAAAAGAAATAAGAATATTTACGGCCTGATCTACAATTTTAAAGTTATTTCAAAATTTCTCACAAGATAATAATCGAACCAAACCTAAAAAAAAAAGTGTTACTCATAAATTATGATACTATTTAAATTTATGGTGTCACTTTTAATTTTTATATATATATATTTAAAATACCATATAACATGTACATAAAAATAACTTCAATTGTAATCAAATTTCTATTACCTACATATTATATAATAATTATACCTATATTATCAATTTATATTAACTGTGTTACTTAATTTATAATAAATAATATGAATACCTACATTATGTAATACATTATAATTTATAATAAGCACCCATAATTTGAATTGGTATACCTAAATATAATATTTAAACATACATGTACCGACCTACCTATAGGTATAGTAGGCATAAGTATGATTTTTAATTCAGAAAATTATTTTGTTGGTCTTTAGTAGTTTATAAAATCTATATCTAGGGTTTGTTTTAGAGTTGGGTCGGTTGCGACCGAACTAATCGAAAAGACCGAAAAGTGATCGAATTGTGACCAAATCATATTTTAAAAGATATCGGTTGTCTCTTTTGTCGTTCTTCCGGCTTATCGGTCGTCTCTCATTGTCAGTCATTCCGTTAATTTAATTGACTAGACCCTTTTCGTCGTTCATCCATCTCATCGGTTGTCCCATCTATTTATTCGTAATTCTTATCATCGGTTTGTCTCTTTCATTCATTTTACACTGTATTTAGATACACGGGCGCTCGTGTATATAATACGTACACGGACCAACCGTGTAAACATTTCCTACCCAGTTGTTTAGTTTGCATGTTTTGTTCTAATTTTTACATTTTGATATTTGGTTTGATATTTTTTTGAGTGTATCTATATTCTATACAATTTTTTGGGTGGATTATATTACATTGTAACTTATATATTTTTATAATTATTTTTGAGAATTAACAAAAGAATAAAATATGTTAAAAAATAAAATAAAACAGAAGTATCTACAACTTTTTAAAATAATATTAATTAACAGAATACAATATTACCATTGCTTAAATATTAAAAGTTAAAATAGCAATCTTCTGTCTGTACTAAAAATAATTATATAATAAAATGAAATATAATACTTTTTATAACAATATATAATAATAATATAAATATTATTATTATTTATATACATTTATTATTATTTATAATAAAAAAAAATTTTAAGTGAAGTTCAGTGTATGTATGTAACATTATTTTTTTACAAACATTTTCCAACATTTATGGAAGGCAGTTTTCCTTTAAAATTGTATACAATATACATGCATAGAAAAAAACCGAATCAAATATCAAAATGTAAAAATTGGAATAAATTTACAAGTTCAGGTGCATGCGAACTAAACAATCGGGTATGTCTATAATATAATTATTTATATTCATATTCATTTTTGTTCAAAAAACATTTTTATTTATACCAGTAAACAATGTACGTACTACAAAATATAAAATGTATTTTATTTTTAATATTTTAAAACCTATACATATGATAAGTATTTAGTATATAATGAACAAATATCTTTGGTCCTTCAATAATCTGTATCGATTGGCAGTTTATAGACTAGGTCGGCTGTTTATTTCATTCAAAATTCAAATGAACGATTCAGTCATTTCGGTTTGAATGATAAGCAAACAATGACTGAATCAATAAAACCAAATCAATTGACCGAATCACTTCACTTACTGAAACCAAAATAACCGAATTGTTCAAGTGACCGACTTCTCCCACTTCTAGTTTGTTGATAACTATTAAATCATTATTATGAATTATAATATTAAAAAAATATAATCCTATATCTAATAATAAATTAATTGCTCAAAATTATTCATATTAGCTCATATAGGTTTTATCTGTGATCCAATTTTTTAAATAAGATAAGAAGAATTGATAGTAGCATTGATTTAATCAAATGAATGTTGTGTAGTGTTTTAAAAGTCTACAAGTGTTTAAACGTATGATTAAATCTAAAATCTATCTAAAAATATACAATAATATGTAGTTTGATAACATATGATTTGTTTATATAAATATAAAATTGAAAAACACCCCTATTATTTTTCATGTGTTCATCGATTATAAAAATGCGATAAATAAATTACATAAAAATCAAAATGTTCATTTTATTTTCTTCTACATACTATCTGTAATATCTTACATTATATAAACAATTCAGTTTCTAGGTACCTAGACAGTTACTTACAATTACATTTTCACTGACTCCTTTGTTGAATTCTCTCATGTGCTATGATTCACCAAATTGTGTTTTTGAGTCCAGAAATTATTTTAGGTTTGTTCAAATAAACTGGTAAATTCAAATAATCTAATAACAAAATCGCAAAACCTCAGAGGTCATTCTTGGTCACCATGTAGAAACATTGCAGGCCTCACCACTGTCTTATAAAATTTACCTTTTCATATAAATATAGACACACAAAGTACCTGACTCTTCTCTTCATTTAATCAATTTACATTTTTTCTATGTTTCATATCTTGCTGGAAATCACCATCTATCTATCTGTAGAACGGATTCTAATTACGCAAACCCATTTTACTTCATTACTTGTCTTTCCCTATTTGCTCCATGTTTCCTTCTTCCAAAATTATACTCAATATATTCTGTATTAATCCACTACCCTCAGTATCTTCCCTTCACGCTTCAAGTGAACCATTCACTTTCTCAGAACTCTCTCCTACCAACTTTCAATACTATATCATTTGTAAACAGAATGTATCATGCATGGTACTTCAACTTGTATGTCTTTTGTTATTTCATTCATTACCAGGGAAAATAAATAAGGACTTAAAGCCAAACCCTGGTGCAAACTACTCTGACAGTAAAGTCCTTATTTTCCCCACATAAACTCCTTACTCTTGTACTTGTCATACAGGACCTCAATTAATTTCACATACACCTTTGGATATTCTTTCTTCATTAATGCCTACCTTATTATCTCCCTAGGAATCCTGTCAAACGTTTTCTCCAAATCAATAAAAACCATTCACAACTTCTATTCTTTTCCCTATATTTCTCTACTATCTATTTTATTAAAAAATATTGACTTCATTGTTGATCTCCTAGGCATAAACCCAAAATTATTTCTTGTAAAAAATGTAAATGTAAAATGTTTCGTTTGATTTTAAATTATAATCAGTTTCTTTTAAACTTTTCGAGTAAAGCTTCTATATATTATTTATAACAACAATAGTAATATTGTGATTGTTTAAATTAACAAATAATTTGTCATAAATAATTTGATAATTTTTGTAAACTAAGTTTTCTTACATTATAAAGTTTCTAGGGTTGTTACCTTAAAACAGAAATTATTTGCTTATCATCCAAACTATTATTTTTCATTTTTACTTAACAAAAGCCCACAGAAAATTTAATTTACAATTTTCCTATATTCTGTTAAAAACTGTTTCCAAAATTTTGTGTATAAACATATGTGTATAGTCTCGTATTATTTTTTAAACAAATTCATTACAAGTTAATATTTATAAAAAATACTGTTTTCGTTGAACTTGAACCATTTATATAGGTTATTTAATTTATATAATATATTTGTTAAGATTTTAGTATATTTGCAGAGTGGCCTTTTAAAACTTGTTTACTTTTTAAGACTGGCAACATAAATATATTATTGGCTTGATTGAAATGTGATCTAAAAAGAAAGATTATGATCTTTTTTTCATATGTCATATTAAATACACTCATAATTTATTTTATGTTATTCATCCTTAAAATAACAATTTCGGAAATCCTACTTTGAAAGCGTACTAAATTCTCCTTTTCTAAATGTATTTAAAAAAATAACTATATATTAAAACAATTTGTTTAACCTACTATACTTATGTATAAAAACTAGTATATATGACTTACTTATACATTATATATTTATTTACATTATGTTATATATAGAAAATAATGTATGTGTATCAGTGGCAGTTTTACAGGGGGAGGGGGAGAAATAGGTGGATCGTCTACTTTGACCTTTTTAAAAATATTTATTGGTTGCATTATTTTAATATATATGACTATAGTCTATAATAAATTATTCAAAATAAATAATTATGATTCCAATGTTTTGTCTAAAACAATGGAATTGAAATAGAAGTTAAATATTTTGAAAACTGTAGGTTGGAAAAATTCAGTAGAAGATTTTACTTTGATAATATTTAGTCCTTAAAAAAGTTTTATTAAATTGAAAATCATTAAATAATTCACCAAATATTGAAATATTGGATACCTATAAAAATTGAAAAATTTTAAAAATTCAAATATAAATTAATTTTTTGTCAAATCTGTTTTCAAAATCTATAAAATCGATATACCTATCGCTATATGATAAATAAAACATAAATTCAATATGTACTAAAATTATAAAATATATTTTGGACATCATCCGAAAATAAAATCTAAATATGGCCTTGTCCGTATGTCTCAATAGAGAAAAGATTGGCTGAATATATATTTAAATACGAATAACAATTTTAAATATTAGTATTGATGACCAGAGCATCGAATTGCAAGGACAAATAGTTAGACAGTTAGGAAAAACACACCCCTATTTGACAGTGCCATATTTCCTGTTTTCTACATCTTTAGTAACTATGAATAACAAATATAAGGACAATTGATTGTCAAATCAACAAAGTCCCTCGTAAATATGGTCTAGTAACAGGGACGGCGTTACGAATTTCGAGGTCCCTAGCAAATTCATTTTTTGGGGCCTTAAAGTTGTTTTTAACTTTTTTTGTTAGGTAAGAAGAAATACCTTAAATAATATCGTGGTAAAAATTATGCATAAAAAGGAATAAATAAAATATTTTTTTTTCTTCTCAATAAAATATATGTTCATAGCCTTCATATGACGCGGGGCCCTAAGCAACTGCTTAGGTTGCATTACCCTTCCGCTGGCCCTATCTAGTAATTATGACAACATATTAATAAGTTGGACGAACGCAACTGCGACGGTCGGACAGATGAACAGTCGTATAAGGTATCTAAATTTATATTTAAAAATATAATGCCTATAATATTATAAATTTACTTTATTATATTTTTGAGAAATCGTGTTGTAATTTTTTCAGGTTATGTATGGATTATTTATAGGTTTTTCTTATTGGAAGTCTAGTTTCTTTTCGTTTATAGTAAACAAGTTCGGAAAGTCCACTCTGCAAGTGTGCCAAACAGTGGCATCATTTCAGAATTTTTTTCCGGGTGTGCGAGCTTTTTAGGCAGACTATTTTTAACATTTCACCGGGCCGTTTTAAAAAATATTTTAAAAACATTTTTAATAATAGAGATACGTTAACTGAAGCCGGCTATTTTAGATCCCGATTTGCATGTAAAAAGTTCGTATAATTATATAGGCGGTACAATCCGTAATCCAACACTATGAAAATATTTCTTTCAAAACGTAAATAAGCAAAAAAAAAAGTCGTAAACTTTTTTTCGGCGGTGCAATTATAGTTATTGCGGCGCATGGAAAATTGGCAGGCCACTTTTAAGTTAGTGTCATTGCCGTCGCACACCCTGCCCCTTCTACAAATTACATCCCTAAGGCTGAGGAATATATAACATTCACGTTTTCTAAACTATTTTAATAAACCAAAAATATAATAAAACAAAACCAGTAATATCTATCTTCTTAGTTAAAAAATCAACAATATCCCTCTTAAATATGTATTAATAACTACGGACAGACGGACGGACATGACGGGGATATAAGGTATTCAAACTTATGTTTAGAATTTATAAACGTAAATTGAAATAGAAGAAATAAAGTAAAAAATAAAAGATACAGTTTTATCTATTTAATCGTTAATATATTATATTTTTACTATAAATAGTAAATATCTATCTATGTTAAATGGATTACACAGTAAATAAAAATAAAACCTTTCTTGACATCAAACCATAGCTATCCATCTAGTTATAGAAACAACATCCCGTTACAAAATTAAATATTTAAGACGATACTGATAAAGATATGTCCACAAATTTAAAATTGATATGACTTCAAAGCTGAATACTACTAAACTATGATTTTACCATCGTTATTTTCGTTTAAAAATACACAAGTACTATAATAATAATAATAACAATAATAATAATAATAATTAATAATAATAATGTTTATTTATGCAATAGAAAATATACATCAAATATATATATATATTTATACATAATTATTTTTTATTTATATATAATTAATATAATATTTATAATAATATTTTACTCGTATAATAAAGCAAATATTTATATAATTAAATAATACGTGTTTAGCAAATTATGATTGCTTCTTTTTTATTATTATTTATTTATGACTGAATTAGTAAGTATAAAAATGTTTGATTTTTTTTTAAATATATTTTTCTATTATTTTATTGATAGATGTTGTCTGAAAAAATTGGATTATACAATCATTAATCAATAATTAAATCATGTACTTATTATAGGTTTTTATGAGTGGACAATTTTAAAAACAATATAACTAAATCGTAAATACTACTTATATTCATAGATGTAGGCATATAGAGGGAATTGTTTATTTTCTGCCAGATTTCCCATTACTGTACTTAATCAATTTATACATCAAAATGTCAAATATCATTCAAACATCGCCCAGAATCGTTTTTCGATTGTAATGATTTATTTTTACTTTCAAATTTAAAACAATAATAATACACTATAAGTATACTGTCCATTGACCCAAGAAACAATGGACCAACTTCCGCTATCTATAATCTAGATGTTATTTTTATACATAATTTTATTTATTTATTTCGATTATGTAATTTTTTCTCGTGTTGTTGACCTTTCTATTGGCTTTAGTATGATAAGTTATGTATACTAGGATGGGCCGCGAGACTAGATAGGTAGTGACTAATATATTGATGAATTATTAACATTTGTATCATATTTATTATTATATTATTCATGTATTACATGAGGATGTCAGACCGAGATTATAGTACCTATACGAGTTTAAAAGACAACATATTTTATATGAAAATGAATAGTTGTTAGTGGCCACCCAGAAATAGAATAGAAAAGTTTTCAAATAAAAGCTATAGGATTTAACGTTTAAAAATTGATTTAGTTAACTATTGGTATATGTATTAGTTGAAAATTAACAAAAAATAATGACCGAAAAGTTTAAAGTCAATTTTGACTGAAACTTAAGTTATGTGATACGTACTTGCCTAAGTAGTATGTATTTTATACACATAGTTTTCAGAGCAATAGACAAAGGAAAACCATAATTATTTTTCTTCATATTGAATAAAAATATATCATAAAATCGGAAAACTATTGAAATATATGATTTAAAATAAAAAATAAATGTACTTAAGTCTTTTACTCGCAATGTTATGAAACGTATAGTTGTACTTTTTTTAGCATAATATAGTAATAAATACGATGGTGGATAACACTAATAAAATAATAATTAGTAGATTGTATAGCCAATAAACACAAAAAAAAAAAAAGTAGATTGTCCTTATATTTTTCTTCTCGCATATTCTGAGTAGGTAGGTATATCCTAAAAAAATTATGATTATTGATTATTAATATTGCCAAAGTAGGTTTTAAGTAAACAATGTATCATAATTTTTTTTTTCAATATTTTGCAACAGTAGGTACATTATTACAAAGTGTTACTGGTGGCCGGAAGAAGGGAAAACATTTTCAAATATACATAGGTATAGGTATACAATATAGGTATATACTATATATTACAGTAATAATTATTATACACCTATTGTTTTAGATTGCCTTTAACGATCGAAAGTTCAGTAACTCTGAAGATGTATAGTACATATTGACATTGGATAATTATTACATTTTTTTCTCAAATTGACTAAATAATATAATGCATTATTATTTCATATGATTTATGGTTTTATTAATGCTTATATAGGTATTTTTATTTAAGGTACCTACCTTCATATATTGTACATTTATTTTAAAACTACTTGTACATTGACATTGATTCATTTTTTTTACGTCTCTTTAGGGTCTTCAATCTCGGCCGTTGTACATATACTATACAGATGTCTATGGGCTGATATTTGTATCGTACACGTGTTATATTAAATTATATACATTTTAAACTAAACTGGAAGGGCGTGAAACACATTTGTTATTTTCAAAAATGTATCAATGACCACTGTTCAATATTCCAGACGTAATATTTCAGTCATAGTAGTGAGATAATGTAGCGTTTATTTATATACGTTTTAGTTCTCTGTTATAATAACACTATATTATATAATATAAACAAGTATGGATAACTCGCTTTGTAAACGTCCTAAATTCCCATATTCTTAATGTATTTTAAATAAACTATAATTCCATATTTCCAGATAAACAGACGTTAAGAAAAACACATCTTTAAGCATGCTTGATTTCCCGTTTTCTATCTTCCTAAATCCTAGTAACTATTAATAACGAAATGTAAGGACAATCGATAGTAAAATCAACAATGTCTCTTATAACTACATAACATTTATTAGTATACTTAAATGTAAATGTATATGACAACGCATCGATAAGCGGAAATATATGGAATCAAAACTTATGATTAGAAACCTAAAAGTGAATAGAAACGTGTTAAAAATATTTGAGTGTTATTCATTATGTACCTACTCTCCATTCAAAATCAGTTAAAATTCATATCGGACATTATTTAAACTATTATTGGATTTCATGGAATTTTATTATTAGAGCCACCTTACGTTTTTTCATAATTTACTTAAATACAATCTTGATTAATAAATACAACAGAAAAATAACACATTTATTGTACGACTAATCAGGGGCGGTTTTAAGATAAATATTTAGGGTAGGGGTGTACATACTGTACATATACTAAGAATTGCCGACTCAAACAGTAATCACGGAGGGAGGAAAAACCAATAGTAAATTAAAATTTCAAAATACATTTTTATCCTCAAAGATATTAAAAAATTATAGTTTTATAAACACTAATTGATCCATTATCCAGTAAATATTTTCAACAAAGGTGATATCAACTTAATTGAATGTCTTAAACTCACTAAAAACCTTCACTTATTTTCTTTTTTAATATGCTGTGATAAAAATATAATGTATTTTAACGAATTCAATAACAATTTAATATTTCAATATTCGTGAGTCGTGTGATATCTAGACGAAAGTGTGCTTTTGTAAGTTGTAGAGTAGGTAAGTAGGCAGTGAGAACTATAAGAAGTGGATCGTTTCTTTTATTAAACACTATTTTTATACTTTTTCATACTTTGCAGTCTTCCAATAATAGTTTCCAGAATTAATTGACTACCAATTGTTTGCAGAAGTGGCAGACACCAGTTAAAACTATTGTTTCTTTATTATATTCAGGGATGTAGTGGAGGATATACGGAGTATACCCAATTTTCGATTTTTTCGTTAATGCGTATAACCAAATTTTTTTTATATAATACTCGGGTATATTATGATCGTATACTCACTATTTCGACCAATTATTTACGATAATTATTATTAATAATAATAATAGTTAATAATTATTTACGATCTACTGACAAATTCGCTATATGTATCTACTCATTTAAAAAAAAAAGTTTAGTTTTATTTATTATATTTTCTTTATAATTTATATTTCGGTATGCTTATGGAAAACATGAATTTATAACTTGGTAGTTGTAGTAGCAGTATATTATGTTCTCTTTCTCTGGTTCTGGTAGAGTTAATTTCTTAATTTAGATTTAATTTCTTTATACTTCGTTCTTAGGTAGCTAATATCTCCATGAATATTGTACGATTATTGTAAATTATTGTATGCTCTATTCACTTTGGAAATGGTTCCAGGTGTCGATGAATTTTACGTATTGTGCATATTATAGTACCTATGTATTTTACAAAAATAAATTATAGGTACCTAATACATATTTGATTAAACACTAAAATATGATGAATTGCATGTATCCAGGAAGATCAATTCAAAATGACTATAATCATTATGTACTTATCAAATTTTCCAACATTTTAAATACTTATAGACCGTGTTTAGTATATCTACACTGAATTTTTAATCTTACACACATATACTTATATTTTTATGCGATTCTCCCCATGTCATAATAACTAATTGAATACTTAAGTACCTAATATAAAACATGTAGGTATCATAATATTAATTATTTTTGATATATTTAAAAAAATAAATTACCATTCGTGATACTCAATACCAAAGGATTCATTGATCAATTTATTAATAAATTATATTAAAAACAATATTATAGATAATGCAATATAAAATTATATATTTGTGGAATGGGAATACTTGGTAATTCTTTTATGTAAGTCACTAATTTTTTGAGTCAATGTTACTTGTATCTAGGTACTAGTACGTTTTTAATTTAATAATTCTATATTTTTGTGATAAAGAAAACTATATTCCTATTCTTCTTATTTTATCTATTATCAAAACTTGTTTGCCATTCTGGCTTTTTCATTTTCATTTTAAAATTTAGCGTTATTACATTTTTCATTATAATAATACGTTATTGATTTTTATTGTTATCACGTTATAAATATAACGTTTTCAAGCCCTATTTCTGGTAATGTCACAATTAGCCTAAACGTTCGGGGGGGGGGGGGAGTGCTTCAACTCTACTATAATATTACATTTTATTAACATTAATTTTATGTTTATGATTCTACAAAATTAGGGGGCTTGAAACAATTTAGAGGATCACACCCCTCCCACCAAAAAAAGAAAAAACTGACGCCACTGGGTAGGGGATAAATTCTTAAAGCTTCAGCGTATACCCACTAAACAATTTACGACTACATCATTGAATTTATATTTCCTATTTACACTCAAAAATCCAAACATAACAAATAAAACTTGTAAAAGTATATATAAGAATATACCTATATGAAAATAACCAGAATAATATGATTTATAATTAATAACAAACATGTTTTGGATTTTAGAAGAAATTGCCAACTCTTGTCGTCTATTATGAAAATACCAACTAATTCTTTAATTTTACCGATGTTTGAAAAGGAGGGTGTAACATCCCCCTACACACTTCTCTGTAAAACTACCCCCGTTTTTGTTTGTTAAATAAGCACCCATGTTTATTGTTTATTGTTTTTTAAAATGAAAATTCCTTGCGGGGTAAAAATTGCTTCTTGTAAATCCGTTTTATGAGATATGCTCGTGTATAAATGCAAAAAATCCAAGGCTTATTACGTATAGGGAGCGCTGATCACATCCATCGTCACCGTCGTTCTTCATTTCCCATCCAAATACTGTTCATTTGTTTGATATCCAATCTTCGTCGTAGATGTGTCCTCGAGTCTACAATAATTTTTGTTAAACGGAACGAACGCTGTTTTCTTGCATTAATTTATGTTTTGACCATGAACAATTGTAATTTTTAATTTATTAATTTAAAATTTTTAATTTGACCAAATAAAATTTTAAATCCTGGTGCCAAAAATTATTTTAAAAACGTTTTTTTAAAGTTTTATTTGAGAAAATGACCGACAACTTCGCAAACGATCAAGGTAATTTCAAACCAAAGTATAAACTCACTCTACCAGATATGTTATTTTTGCCTTTCTATAACCCTTCTTCCATATTATATTCAAATTTAATTTTAAAATAATGCAGCTTTGTTTGCTAATATTTTTAGATTTTTTAAAAGTTATTTGTTTCACTGGAACTCATACACCCATAAATGTTTTCGTCTTTAAATTAAATATATAATTTATATAATAATTTAATTGTTCAATTTACTTTATATTTATTAATATCTTGAAAATTACAAAACTGTTGAGATTATTTAGAAGGTACATTTTCTGTTTTCAATAACCCGTTAGATAGACGGGAACAGCAAATACGAATATTCTGGATTTTTTAGGTTCCTATACGATATTTAGAATTATTATATCCTCGTCTGTCTGTCCGTTCGTCCGTACAATTCGTTGCAATATCGTTAACTTACATATTGGTACTCATCTGAAAACAAGTAACCCCTACAAATAATAATCGATATACGGTAATACCTACTCGTAATAGCTCTTATGGCTGACTGTATAGGTTGTATACATAATAAATTAAATACAAAAATAAATTTATTAATGATATTATTAGGTACATTATTCTATTTATAAGATTCGCGCAGGAAAATCAAATTTCGTTTCATCGTACACCATATTGGAGGCTTTATTATTGTACTAAGATTTGAGTGTTATTTAATATTGTAGTACCTACTAAAAAGTATTTAAATTATTTATTCATTCCGTATTTTTGTAAAACTGGTGAAAATTGCAATCAGTGGAGGTATTTTAGACGAGAACTAATATTTATTTATAAATTTACGTTTTAGTTAATAAAACGCAAAAATCTCAACACGTGAGAAAAAATGTTAGGTACAAAAATCACTTAAAAGGACTAATCACTTATATAACCGTTTTTCCGCACGTGACGTTTTCACATGTTTTAAAAAAAAAAGTTTTTAGCTGGGAACGTACGAATTTATAAGAATAGGTTCAAACTTTAATTTTTAATTAGATAATGTGTATCGTAGAAATGTAAAATATTATGTTTATATAGGTAGTAGGTATAAACCCCATTTGAGTTATATTTTTTTTTTTGTACGCTTAACGTAGTTTTATCATTTACTTTGTAAATGTTTATTTTTAATTTGATTTAGAGCGTATCTATGTAGTTATAATACAAAATAAAATAATATAATGGGGGCACGCATTATTAATAATATTAACCCCTGTTATAATTTAACTAATATATTGTGTTTAAAATCATGAAACCTATATATACCTAGGTACTTACAAAATTAATAAATGCGTATAATAAACTATGTTTTATACATACTTATCTATATAATTATTATTAATATTCGGTTCAAAGTAATATTATTATTGAATGCCTTATCGATAATAAACCAGTCCACTTTTAAATTACCAAGTAGTAGGTAACTAGAAAGGCAGTAGGTATATTAGCTATTATGTACATATTATGAATGCCGAATTATCAAAAAATATAAACAGAATAGGTACGACATAATATAATATATAGTACACATAACTGCATTCAATATGTATGGTAATCTATAAATATAATGTAGGTACCTAATTATTTTTAAAATTTTCGATAAACTATGAAAAATGTCTAAAATAATTCTCTTTACTTTATGTAGTACAAAATTTAATTTTAGGGGAGGGTCAATTGACTCGGACATCATATTTGGGGCAGAAAATTTTAAAGGGTTTTGTTTGAATAATATTACTACTTGTTTTTGAAATACCTATTTCATATTCGATATCTTTTTTTCAGTTTGAAAAAAGTTTCAGTTTTATACCTTTTTTTGTTTACGTTTTTTGGGGAGTTAGTTGAATAAAAAGTGACGACTTTTTTTTTCTGCTTATTTACATTTCATAGATGTATTTTGTTGTGTAATATTTTTTTGTGTACCTAGGGAAACGAAATTTTAAATACGCCACTGTACCTAATACAAAATTTGAAAGTGTGTCGTACCTATACACATTATTTTACATTTACCTAATTAATGGAAACTTCAATAATTTAAGAATTTGTTCCGTATTCCTTAACGATTAGTTATATCGTAAATTGTGGCGTTTTTAATAAATCTTACTCTACATGAATAAATTGGTCTAGGTTTGGTTTTAGTAAATTTAAAGTTGTAAACATTTTACCACTTGTTGTTTTTGAATAATATATATTTTTTTTTATATAAAATAATAATCAACTAAACTTTATTTTGACCAGAATTTATAACATAATTTTATTATCTACCAAAGTTATAGTTCAAGTAATTATACAGTACACTGAAATTAAAATAATAAAAAGGCAAGTAGGGGAAACCTCCGTGGAAGCACTTTGCTCGTGGAATAGAATACTGGTAATGGATATATTAAATTTCATAACATTGATAAATCATTGCTTTTTATAAAAAGAATTTAAAGAGAAGCATGATGTACCTATAATATATACATAATATTGAAAATTGTATGACGTCACAATATTGAATATATATTTATATATAATTTTAGTAATATATAATAACCGTAACAACTTTATTTGTTTTTTTTTTCATTTATAAAATGTTTCGTTCTAAAAAGTAGTTTTCCATTATGTTTAAGAAAACTATTAAAATAATTAAAAAACTTCCTCTGAAAAAGTACCGTTTAGAATGAATTTGCTATAAAACTATTTACTCTAAAACTCCTTCTAGCCAAAAATAGTTTCCAGAAAAAGCATAAATATTCAATAAACATAGTAAAATCAATATCCTCGTTTCGCTCAAAATGTAAAAATTTATTATTATATTTAATAATTAAATTATTAGTTATTTATTGTCATTTGATCATTAACCCTTTGACAAGTATATTCATTTTCATAGTGATACATTCAGAAAGTGAATTGTTTAAAAAAAATTACGGTATCTTTGTTAGCAATGACTGAAATAATATTATACATCATCAATATTTCGGTTTTTTTCTCAAAACTGACCATTAGATGGCAGTATAATATACTATTATGTATTATCATATATATACAAGAAATAAAACTATTATTGTATACGCTAAAACGGTCACATGATGATAGTTGAACGTGTCAGTTCGAAAGTTATTATCATGTTTGTATCATCATATTATGAACAAGGCAATCAGTGGCTATCGCACTTTTATGACAGCAACTTATACATACATGCATGGTAGTTGCGACAGTGACTATTGCAATAGCTACTCTCATGCGTTTATTATCATGGTGTGACCATAGCTTAAATATCGAAAACGTACCAAACTACGTATATTTAGGGCATCGCAAGAGCTAACTTTTGGATGATTGATATATTAATTATTATTCGTCAAAGTGTTATGATATGTGATGAAAATACGAGGAATTATATTTTAGTCATTTGTAATATTACTCTTCTAAATGTATTAGAATACTATTAAATAATAATATGTTCAGTATTTAATTTGTATAAATCAACGTTTTCAGAAAAGTATTTTATGTTTAAATATGAAATTAGAAAACGTTGTTTTCTATCTAAAATTAAAAAAATTTTATAAACATCTCATTTATTTACCAAATAAATTTTACTAAAATGTTATTTATAAGTAGGTATTAAATAATAATATAGCTTTATATAATATAAAATTCAAGGGAGGGGAGGGATGGTCGATGTTTAAAAAAAAATAATATAATATAAAATACAAAACTATAGATGCATAGAGTTGTAGTTATCAAATAAATATAATATACCTAAGACAACAAAATCTTATAATTATATACAAACTATACAGGGTGATTTTTATGAGCTGATCATGAGCCAGTCTATATCTCTGAATCTATAAATAATTTTTATGACATTTTTTAAGAGTTTTTTGCACACTTAATTATATACCTATTTATTCATAATTTAATATTTGTATCTCTCTCCTTTATTAGTTAAAACTATATCAACATTCGATTTTGAAATGCAACCCATGATTTAAAATATAAATTCTTAAAGAATATATTTTTATAAGAATTTACACATTTTTACTTTTTAAATTTGATAAATATTTCATGAATAAAAAGCTGCAGAGTAAAAATATACTGTAATAGCCAGTGATATTTTTTTAAAATGACTTACTACAGTATTTATCCACTTTGCCGCTTCTTAAACTAAATTAATTTTAAATTCTTATTACTCCAAAAACTTTTATAGGATTAAAAAATTTTTAAATGTTTACATATATTCTTTAATTTTCATATATATTTTCAGTAACAAGACAACAGGAGTCTGTTCCAGCTATTGGTATACTACCTATGACTTCTTTAGCTTCAATTACTAATTCTGCAATAAGGGATAATTATGTCAGTGAGGATTCAGAAAGTATTAAAAGTAATAAGTTGAAAATAAATCGTATACATATATATATATATATATATAATTGCTTTTGAAATCACTGATCTTATGTTCTTATTGCAATTTAGGACGTTTTGGATGGAAAACAATTGATGGATGCAATTTTCCGTTTATTATTCGAGTAATAAATGGCGAGTATTTACATTATTCGCCACAAAGAATAGTCGAAATTCAGTCTTCCAGATATTTAAATTATTTACATCCTAAATATGTTCAATGTATTACATTGAAAAATTACCCTATTTCTTTTTCCGAGGCGAATTTATTTAATGAAATAAACAATGAACATTCTGATAATGTATATGGGAAAAAGCCATTTCAAGCTTATGAAGATTATGTTATCCATGTAGATGATATCCAAGAATATTATAAATTTCTTAATGTTTGCTATAGAAAATTAATGAACAGTACTTTTTGTGGTAACAACGAAAAATGTGGTTTATTGCAATTTAACAACGGATGCATAGTGCCATACTGCATCATAGATGAACAAAAATATGTTCCATTGTTATTTTTTGATTCAACAGAACACTTGCTAGATAATTCTGTTAAAATCGAAAATTGGAACTTAGCTTATATTAAGTTTTGCTGCATAGTCCAAGATATTAGAAATGATATTTTAACCAAAAGTTTTTGCTTGGGTATCAGACTTGATATTATACAGAACTTTTTTCCGCTTAACACGAATTTTGAAGAATATTGGCCAATAATGGAGAATGGCACACAACTTCGTACCAATTGGGAGGACAATGTTTCTTCACCTTCTTTGACAGCACCATCGATGTTACCAAATATGCCATCGAGTTATACATATAAAAAAGAATGGCCTATTCAAATAGTTAATCAAAATGAAATGGTAAATTAATATTTTGTTACATCTTATTACATAATTTATATTTTATTTTGGGTTTTTGTGTTTATATACAAATTAATTAAATTTTTATAATTAAATAAATTATATTTTTAAATCAAAAAGCATACTATGTTATATTATAGTACGCGTAATATATAGATCATAGAAATAAGTCCAGAATTTTTAATTTAATAAATTTAATTAAACTTTATAAATTTACTATTTACTTAACAAAAAATAAATATGCCTGTTAGATAAATCAAAAATGTTAAAATTCTTAAATTTAAAAACATTAAAAGGTGAAACAATATTTTTCAATTATAAGAATAATGAATTCATTTGAAAATATAAAATTTTAAAGCAAGTCATATTATAGGCAATATTAGTACCCTCTATACATTTTTTATATTTATTATTCAATAATGTAACATAAATATTGTTTAGTTTGACATTGCAGCTTCTCTGCTTGATAGTGATGCATAAAAAATTCTTTAAAATTGTTCAGAAGCCCAAGAAAGAAACTTCTTTTTATTATTTGTGTAATTTATTATAGGCATTTTATTGGTGAAAAAAGGGTAATTTATATTAAAAACTTTCATTTTTGACTATATGCCTAAGGCATATATATACAATATATGTAAGTATGCACTTATATAAATATATAATCAAATAAACTATAATATTTGTGTACATATTGTTTACAATTTAATTATTATATTCATACATAAATATGTATAGAGGATTTGGCAAGGAACTGTGATGATATTTAAAATTGTCTTATATACTTAATTTATTATTGTTTAAGGATGCTGTTTATTATATAAAAATGATACGTTTTGTTTGTTATTTCCAATATAATTTTGTAATCTTGCAGAGATAACAAACCTTTTAATGTAATTTGGACTCAAATTTGTTCGCTTCTACAAATTTTTATTAGAAAAACTTACTGTTGTACTTGAGTGTTTGATTGAAATTATGTTGTGTACACCACAATGACGGCTAATATCAAAATAAATATGGAACACTTGCTGAGTGAAAATCATATAGATATTTGCCATTTTTAAGTAGAAGTGTGATACGCTACAGTATCTGCAACCCATCTCAACTTCTTACTAAAATCTCATTTCCCTGCCAGACCCTGTATATAACAATATAATAGATCTTTATGTATTGAGAACATTTTTTATATTTTATATTTTAAAATTTTTTAGTTACTTATTTATGTTAATTATTTAAGAACTAATTTAAAACTGAATATATGTTTTTTAGGTAAACTCAGTTAACACCGAGACTCAGCTGTTGGGATCACATGATTATCTCTCTGCAACCAGAAACATGGATTCTGCGTCTCAATATTATATCAGTAACTCGGTACTTTTTTTTATTTATTTACATACATTTTGAATATTATGTATATTTATAAATTATAATAATAATTAGCATAATTTAAATCTATCTAATTTTACTATTTAGCAATTGCTTATTAGTTTTTTATCGTTGTCCAAGTATTAGAAAGAAAACCTCCTTAGTGTTTTGATGAAATAATAATTTTTAAGTATTTTGTATTAATGCAACTAAATTTGCTGGCAAGATAAAATTAAATAAAAAATAATAAACTTGAATATTTATTGTGACAAAATGTTTTTATAATGTGACTAATGATATTTAATCTATGACTTTTATACTTATGCCATGTTGCACCAAACTTGTTGTTATCTATTAATAAATTATTTATACTTTTATTAAATATACGAGTGCTACTTAATCATTGTTTTATATTCAGGTTATTACCAGTATATTAGTTATCGAATAAATGGTACCAGCAGTAGGAGTTAATATTAAAAGGTTAATATTGATAACAAAATTTAACTATACATACGTTTTTACACAGCGATAAATAGCCCTGTAATTTAACTCATAATAAAGTACATTTTTAACAACAGATAAAATTGAAAACATGGTTTATGCGACAAAATTTGTTTTAACTGCAGTTAAACGAGTTTATGTCTATGTAAATATTTGGTGCAACTCGGCATTAGAACATTATATTTAAATACTATAATTTAATGTGTTACTAAAGTAGAATAAAAATAAATAAATAGGTAAATTTTCCCGTGTCTGATTGATTATGAAATTAAATTCAAATTCAAATGAAAGATAACGCAAATAAAAGATATGATATTTTATAAGAAAAATAAAAAATCTTATAATTTAAATATACTTTATAAGTATGTAATTAAAAATAATCCTATTTCAGTACTATTTTTTATTGTTGTGTAAGCATGACATTTTTTAAAAATTATGTTCACACTCTATAACTACACTTTGTAATCGTAAAGTCAAAATGTATATCCATGTATAAATCCATAATTGAAAATCGGAAAATATTCAAATTTAAAAAAAAATTATAACTAAAATAACACCATGCTTGTATATAGTAAATGTTCTCATCTTTCATATTTATTATATTGTATACATTTTGACTCCGATAATTAAGAGAACCTGTAGTTATAAAAGGGTGAATGTGTCGTAATACTACTAAAATGGGTGTGTAGCGTCTAATAATTGATTAGAGATTTAAATGATTCACAAGTTTTGTATGTTTACTAGTTTATTAATTTAATGAATTATTTGCTACCTTATAAGTAATTAATTTAATTTATTATAAATATAATATTTTATTTATTAGTTAAATTGTAAAATTAACCATATTAATATTATGTTAATATGTATTTATTAGGATCCAGCAATTTTTAAACCACCCTTAATCAATGAAAATTTGTTGACACTGGCTGTGAAGTAAGTGGTATTGACTTATACCTGTAAATTATGAATAATTTTTTTTTTTCTATAGTTATCCTAATACAGAGTACAACATTGAACCAATAAGCCAACCACTAATAACATATGATTCAATGACCAATGAAAGTGTCATGTCACATTCTAATCAAATAGGGCAAATTAATCAATTTACACAACAAGAATACTACCATCCTAATCATCAACAACTAAACAACAATGAGCATCAACAACATTATAATCATTATCATTGTCATGAACAACAACGGTATAACGGTGATGAGTCAATAATATTAAATGAGTTTAATACACCTGTTACCAAGACTCATTTATTAGAAAATCATAATGCTCTACCAACCAGTATTGTTGATTTAACTATTAGCCCACCAACTTCCCCTATTTTACAAAGCATAATCCATACTAATGCTGCAAGTTGGGTACTGAAGAAAATACCTGAAACACATTATTATGTGCCAAATTCCCCTGCATATAAGGTTAATAAATAATTTTTATTTTTCCATTTATAAAAAGGTTTCGTTCTAAAAGGTAGTTTTCCGCTATATTTAAGAAAACTATTTGGATAATTAAAAAACAACCTCTGAAAAGTACCATTTAGAATGAATTTGCTATTATATTAAATAAAAAATTATTAAATACTATTAGTTGAGCTTATTGATCACTATAAGGATAAAATCTAAAACTAATTCTTTAATTTGAAATACTTTTAACATTTTAGATTTTATATTAAATTAATGTCCTTGAGAGAGAATAAAATAAAATTTTACTTTCAAAAGTTCAATTTTAATTCTCTAAATAGATTTGAGTTTGTCAGCCTTTTTTCTAAAACATGGTTGAATATATTTTTGATATTTTAATTAGAAATATTATTAAATCTTATATTAAATTCTGAAATTTTGAATATTTATTTTCATATATTCCTAAAAAAAATAAGACTATTTAATCAAAAATTGCTACTATAGCTTAAAAAGGCTGATAAATTTAAAACTTTTTAAGGAATTTAAATTTGTTACATTTTTGGAAATTTTGTTTTTCTGTAGGAAATTATATGAAGGAATAAAATATTTTACTTAATTTATATAATTTTGTTTGCTGGTTTAATCATACAGATAACGCAGTGGTGGGCCAAAAAGCAGATACAATAATCCTGAACAGGGCGGGGGTATAGAGCAATTTATTAATAATAACTAATAAGCAAAAATTAGGTCATACACCTATATTTTTAACAATGTTTTACTTGAATTTTTTTTTGAACTGTGGGAGGCCTTTATTGCTTCTCCAAGATTTCTGCCCTTGAGTGTGCCTGGATGACATACTATTAATGATTTATTTCTCACGCTAGACAATATCTCAAATATTTCAATTACTTCCTATCCTGTATTACTTAGAAAAAGTTAATGATATTAATTGGGTTAAAATTAGTATTTAATTAATTCATTGACAATTTATGTGTGTATACAAATATGTAACTAAATAATTTCAGTATGAATATGCATCATTTTAACTAATGTTATAGTGTTTTTATATTTATTTTTCACAAAAATTTTAATTTAAAATTCAACCAATTATGTATATCATATATATATATATATATTTTAAAGTAGTTAAAGCTTAAAATTTTACTATTTATTTGTTCAATTATTATTAGCAAGTATGGGTATTGTGTACCTATACAATTTAATAATATCCTATAATATATATTTTTTAATTAAATCAAGTAGGAGTAGCACATTTTATAACTTATATAAACTCAATTAATTTTATACTCTATTACAGTAGTTCTAGTAAAGTAAAACCCATTTTAATTTGTCACATATTTTTCAAGTATTCTATTCCACAAAATATTAATTTTTATTAATTGTATAGCAATTAAAATCTTAAAATGCATTTTAATCATTAGATAGTTTTAACATAATCATTTTCTATATAGTTTATTAATTAAACAAAAATATTATTATATTATTGTTAATTCTTGTTTATTGTACAATTATAATTTAATACAGATTTCCTTGGCGAGTCTAAACGGGATAAAGATATACTGCATAAATGCTGTTCCATATGAATATGATGATCTAATGATGACTTTAGACCAGCTGGTGGAGATAATATCACTTCCGTATACTATTGAAAAATGTGCCAATGTTTTATATAACTACTTAAAAATAACATTGTTTAGAGCAAATTCGTAAGTTATTAAATGATTGTTCCTTTTTTGTCTATATATTATTAACAGTTAACATGTTTATATCGTATAATTATAGAGGGATAAAACTTTTGTTACCTAGTAAAGAAGTACAGAGAAAAGAAGAGGAAGTTATGTTTGGTATTTATTGATCCAAACAAAGCGAATGATAGGGTTTTAGAGAGGTTTTAATATGTGTATTATTGAAGAAAGGGTTACAAAAGGTGTACATGAATTTAATTGAAGATATGTATGAAGGGGCAAGTATAAGAGTAAAGAATTTATGTGGGGAAACTGAGGATTTTATGGTCAGAGTAGAAGCGCACTAAGCATTGAGTCCTTATTTATTTTTTTTGATAATAGATGAAATAATAAAGTATATAGAGGGTAAAGTATAAATGGTGCGGTTCATCTTGACCACTGGTGTAGGTACGTCATACTTAAGGGGTCGGAAACTTGTACATATAGAATATAAGTTTGAAGCCATGCAACTATCCCTTTCTTGGGATCTACTAGCCTTTTAGAAAAAATGAGGGAGAATAAATTGAGATGGCTAGGGCATGTTTTAAGAAGGTAAAGTATAATAGCAGTAAGAGTAGTAGAGGGAATATATGTTGAAAAAAAAATGGAAGATGAAGGCCGAAAAAGAGGTAGGGAGATGTAATAGATAATGATATGTATTGGGTGGGTATAATTGAGGAAGATGAGGGAGAAAGTCTGCTGTGGAAGTTGAGAACTATGATGTCCGACCCCAAATGGTTGTCAGAAAGGGTGACGAAGAAGAAGAGATATCGACAGTTACATGTTTATCTGTCATATCTTGTAACTAAATTTTTGTAAATTATAAAAATATTTTAAATAGATGGTTATATTATTTTAATAACACTAAATCTTTGAAATTTTTTTCAGTAAACAAATAGCTATTTTGAGTAAATACAGAGGTCGTACATCCTTATTAGCCGATGATACTCCAATGGCCATGCTCAAAGATGTGAACCGTGTCTTTCAACAGCTGAACTGTTTTATGATGACGAATGATAAACAAATAGAAGAACATGTTGCTTCAAAGAGGCGACGTATTCACTAGGAATAGACGATCTAAATAGCTAAGAGTGTTGGTGATGAAGTATATGGGCTCTTGATAATATAGGTGTGTAGGTGCAATAACCTACTAAATGATGATAATGGCTTATGGAATTAATTGGCTTAGCCCTACAGTCAGTTTATTATAGCCACTATACAATATCTACTAATGTTGAATATTAAAATCAACTAGTAGTCATTGTCAATACCATACTTACGTCCATCACTATTTATGTAATCATTATAACTTAATAATTTAATATAATAAATTATTTTAAGCATATAATGTCAATCATAGATTATTTATATTATTTTTATTATTTTTATATAGCTATTTATTTAAATGTAACGGTTATATAATGTGAATAGACCTTGGAAAGTTATTTTTTCTAAATAAACTCATAATGTTTAACTCAAAAGTTCATAATGTCATAATGATTACCATTAACTTAGCCTCATATTATAATTATTTTATTAAATTACAGTAACAACTTAAGTATTTGAAATATTTTAAAAATAACAATAACTGTTGAATTTAATAAATCAAAATGAACAATTTAATTTAAACTCAAATTCATTGACAATATAAACTAAATTTTAAAAAGTTTACTCAAATGAAAACTTAACTAATCCCTATTAAATTTTTTTTATATGAATTTTGAATTATTTTGATTTATTTGAACTCATTCATTTCTAGGTCTGAATGTAAATCATTTATATGTTTTTGTATTAACTTTAAATTCAATCAATAATGTATATTTAATATTTAAGGAATTATATTTCTGTCATTTATTGTCATTTTTTCTATTTGTGAAACTTTTCATTCTTCTAATCTTACAATATCCAGAGCAAAGTTAAATATTACTAGTGATATAGCAGTCTGCTCGCAATAGTAAATAAGGAAAGTTCATTCATAAATTTGACTCTACATAGGTTTAAGAGTATCATAATTGTATCATTAGAAATTTAAAATATAATTAACTTAACTAATGTATAAGCAATTTTGAAGTATACAAAAACATTGTTTGTGTGTGTATGTTAATATTTGTGTGTGTTGATGTTTCATAAATTTCTTCTAAATTTTGCTCTTAATTTTACTTAAAAATGTTTTTATTTTGCCCATTGTAGTGATTTATCATATTGTACAACTTGGAATTTTACTTAATTTAAATTAATCAACAAATTAATTTTTAATCAACTTTTTTACTTTGAAATTTTTATATCCAATATTTAGTAATTTAATTTAGTAATTTTCAATTTCATAAAACAATTTTAAGGAATAATATGAAAAATATTTAATAAGTAGAAAAGTCAATTAAAAGTATGAGTTGTTAATAAATTTAAATTAATTTTCAAAATCTTTGTAGGACTTCAATCACTACAGTGGATAAAAACTAGGGATTAGGTATTACCTTAAATTAGTTTTTGATTTTTAAAATATACCCATGTTTTTAATATAATATAATTTGTAGTTTAATTATGTTTATATTTGTAAACGACATGTTAAGGAATTGTATATTTCATGTCAATAATTAAGCTTTGTTAATAATATAATAATTAAATAAAATATATTTTTTTTAATCTGTTCTACCATATATATTGTAAAGTAACGCATCTAGACTTCGTCGGAAACGTCGAGCATCTATATGTACTTACTGCCACCCCGCACCATCGTTGTCGTCGACTGGCTCGGTACAGTGTTTAATACACATATCCCCCACCATGAACCATGCAAATTCGGTGACAATATTTAACTGTATATTATATTTTATGTATATATTTATTTTTGTAAATGCTGGCCAAGTAATTCCCCCTCTTAAAGGAGGCAACATTTTATGGCTTCCCGTGATTGTGCGATAACGCACGCCCAATTTTTCTTTTTTCTTCCTCTTCTCTGGCTTGAGTGAACATCTTCGATTAATAGCGTCCATTATTTTTTTTTCACTTTGTTTTTCCTGTAACGTGTACATCATAAAGATGGAGTAGTGGCCGAAAGTTCCTCTCGCGGTGAGCTCCACAGGCGGTAAGAGATGATGCATGGCACAACCTGCACATCGAGTAATACATATTTTTTATATTTTGTATTGAAATATACCTTGGCCAGTATAGTTATGTACAATTGTCCGATCGACGGCCCCTCTCATGAGATATCTTTGTAAATATATGTAGGATTTAGGTTTATTCATTTTGTCTGAGTTTTATGCCACAAGCTTTCTCAGCAACTAACTTAATTTAAAAAATAAAAAGATTTTATTTTATATGTTTAAAAATTATTTTGTTCTTTGCGTACCTATATTAAATACTCTCAAAATCTGATGACCTCCTTTAGCAGTACGGTGTTCTACGGGTCATACGTTGGCGACCCAACATATAAACCAGTGGCATCAGTAACCGTGGCATTACAATATTTATTTATATTTTTATTAACATGGTTTTTATAATATTTATGCATATAAAATATATTTCATAAATTATTTAAACAATATTTTTCATTGTTCCATAACCATCCGTGCAATTTTATAGTATTATGATTTTATGTTATCTGACAATATTTAATTGAAACATAATTTTCATATATATTATATTTTTTATAATATTATCATATTTTTTAAAAGTTGTCCAGGTACTATTTTAGTTAAATAAACTTAATAAAACAATGGGTATTTTGGGCTTTGTTTTTGGTGTTTGAAGAATTATAACTTTCAACCAAGTGATTGGATTTTTGTGAAATTTTGAGGAAAGATTTTTGAAAATATGTATTTCAAGAAAATGCAAAAAATTTAAAACTTTTTTTTCCACTTATTAAACTAGGTGTACTCCCTATAAAGAAATATTTCAAAGCTATGCATTTTTTAAAATAATCTTATTGGGTTCAATGTGTACATAAAAGAGTAACAATATTTATAATATGATAGCAGCTTCAATTTTAAGGAGAATTTGCAATAATATTTTGTGACTGTTGACACAAAATGTTGTCAAAGATGACAATCCATCATTCATAATAACAATATTTATTCATCTAAAAGTGAGACGCAATTAGAACCCTCTATTAATTGGTGCCTTACAGTGTTGATCTGATCCAAAAAAAAACATACATTTCTACAGTTAAAGTTGAAGAAAGTTTTATGTAGAATTTTAATTATTTTTTAGTGTATAGAGTTTGAGATAGAACTATAAAAATATTTATTTATTGTTTTAAAGTGATTTATATTGTGTATAAATTATCATACTTTTAAATTTATTACTAAAAATTTTAAATTGAAATTTTGTTGAAACCACTATATTGGAAGTAGTTTTTTTAGTAATTCTAAGCTCCTTATGTTGTCTATTTATATTTAAAAAAAAAATTGCATAATAATTCCACCAAACACTGTTTAATCTAAAAGTTTCTAACCTAGTCAGAATAGATGTAATTTGTTTGTTTTCAGTTTTTTATTATCTATAAACAATATTATATATTATTCTCATGAATAGAATAAAAACAAAAATGTTTCACTACATTATTTAAGTACATGATATATAATATAAAATATACATATTGCACAATATGATAAAATATCAAAAAAAATATACATTATTTCTGTAATCAAATTATTAATTTATCCATAAATAAATTACCAAGTTGGGGAGGGACCTAACTAATATGTGTTGCTCCAGTGAGTAAAATAGTGAAGTTGTGCCTTTTAAGTTTAAACTCTAACTTATTTGTTTACCTTGTCCATATGATGATATTGATCTTTCAACAGTTAGTTGCATGACACTGCAATTCAATGTCATTAAGTGAACTGTTGTATACTGATCACACAAATAAAATTTTTACATCCTCCTATTCTCATACTTTATACACCATATTTTATGCATTTTTAAAATCCCTGAATTGTTTTTACTCTCCTCTTGGCCAGCTTATACACTTCTTTTCCCTAATACTTCACTCATATTTCTCTAATAATTTAGATATATCATTTTGTAAACTGACTAAACAAATTTTGGCGATAATGTGAATATTGATTATTTATGTCGCACATTATTTAAATAAAAAATATATAATTATATCAGATTATAATAAAACTAGAATAATAGAACTGTCCAATATTCTACAAAATATTTTATTTATCCATTTAGTTTACCCATAAATTATTTGACATTTTCACAAAGTACATTATATACATCTCAGTAATAATATTTTCATACAATTTTTAAGGTTTTAATTGAATTTATATTGATATGTAAATATAATATGTGTAATATAAATTAAATATAAATATGTAGATTTTTGTCATAAATGAAGATATCTTAGTTTTTGATTTTCATAGATCATTGATAGATCATCTTCATAGGTATTATTATATTGACATAGATACCTTATAAATATCACAAAGAGTAGGTGCCACGGTTGTACAACCATGGTAGGTACTATAATGTGTAAGTGTTATGTAATTTTACATAATACATTTATAATTTTTTATTATTTTTAGGCTAAGTACCTATACTACCTATGTATGTTTAATTTTTTTTTCCTGGTTTCAAAAGAGTTTTTAAAAATTCCTGAGTCAATATATTTTTTTTTTCGAAGTGTTACGGTTATAATTAAGAAACAGATTTATATGTAAATGCACATATTTATTAGAATGAGGGATTTGAAACCTGATAAGAAATTTACACAATTTATATCATTCTTATAAAAATAACACCAATTTTATATTGCATATTTTTAATTTTTTTTGCATATATTTATTTTAAGTGCAAATTTTTGTTTTTAACTTTTTTTTTCAAGTATTCTTATTATCAGCTATAAAAGTTTGTCAAATTACGGTTTGAATAAAAATTTTAAAATCATAAGTTTCATAACTTTCGAACGTATAATAAAGTAGACTTTATCAACGGTCTACAAAATTTAATATCTCTGAAATTACGATTGGTCAAAGACGAATCATCGATTGGCGAAGACAATAAATTAATTAATAATTATTTAATTTTAAATGCATATTTTGAGGGTTTTTAGTGCATATAAATCCGTTCTTTAGTTATTATATATGGTAAATTTTCAAAAATCAATCATTATTATCATTAAGATTATCAAAATTAAATGAAAATGTAATTATATTTCAAAGTTTAAGATTTTCAGCTCAACCATGACATAATTGCATACAATTTCGTAGTTTGTTATAATTTTTCTAGTCAGGGCATGGTGACAAACTGATCTACTATTGTATAGGTATATATTATATTTTATAATAAATTGTACTTATTAAAAGTGACCTGATTTGATGTTATGAAAAACTCAACACTATTTTAAATATATTGTAATTATGTAGTATAATTTATTGATATCAATTAAAAATAATTTTTACATTATTTAATAATTTAATATACTTGAACATTTATGGTGTATATCGACTAAAAAGTAACTATGAGTACTTACAACACTAAATCCTCAAAAATTATAAAATTATAAAAAGCTATTTTTATGTTTATTTAAAATATTTAATATTATAAAATATAATAATTATATGAGTTTAATATTGTGTACAATAAAAATCGAAAGATAGAGAACACAATAGTTGGTATTATAACAAACAACTTATCGCAATTATTGAATATAATTTAACAATGTTCTTAAATATTGTAATTTTTACATAATTTAATAATCCATACACTTGAACATTTATAATGTATATCAACTACAAAGTAACTATGAATATTTTAACACTAAATCCTCAAAAACTATAAAATTATAAAAAGATATTTTTATATTTATTTTAAATATTTAATATTATAAAATACAATAATTAGGTATATGAGTTTAATATATTATGTGTACAATAAAAATCGGAAAATAGAGAACACAATGATTGGTATTATAACAAACAACTTATCACAATATTATTGAATATAATTTAACAATGTTTTTAAGTACTGTAATTTTTATATAATTTAATAATTTATACATTTGAACTTTTATAGTGTATATCGACTACAAAATAGCTACGAGTACTTACAACACTAAATCCTCAAAAACTATAAAATTATATAAGACTATTTTTATGTTTAGTATAAATATTTAATATTATAAAATAAAATAATTATTTGAGTTTAAATATACGTGTACAATACAATTCGGAAGATTGAGAACACAATGGATGGTATTATAACTAACAACTTATCACAATTATTGAATATAATTTAACAATGTTTTTAAGTACTGTAATTTTTATATAATTTAATAATCTATACACTTGAATATTTATAGTGTATATCGACTACAAAATAACTATGAGTACTTACAACACTAAATCTTTAACAATTATAAAATTATATTTTAAAAATATACAAGACTATTTTTATGTTTGATTAAATTATATACCCAATATAATATATAATAATTATATGGGTTTAAGTCTATGTGTATAGTAAAAATCAGAAAATAAATAACACTGTGGTTGGTATCATGACCACATATAACTGGAAAATAAAATTAATATAAAATATATTAAGTATTAATATAATATATAATAAAATTTGTGTTATCTGTAATAACTAACAACTATGATTGTTGAATATAAATTTAACAATGTTTTTTAAGCAGTTACCATAAGTTGAAATCATGTGGGTACATCAATATAATAAATAATAATTATTATATGACTATATTTAAATCAGCAAATTAAAATAGTATATAAGTTAAGTTTACATACTATTTATTAGGTTGATTATATATTATTCATACATAATTTCAGTAAATAAAATATTTCTTTTATAAATGTATACATTGCATACACATGTACAGTTTGACTAAAAGTTGAATATGTTTAATTAATTTCATACAAATATAATATTCTATAAACGAGTTAAAATAATTATAAGAAGTTTAGCGATTCTGATTATTTCCTTTTTAGTTACTACCAATATTATCATCAGAACATTACAAAAAAGGACAAAAAACCATTATTATTTAAATAAAACATACATTATATATATATATGCATTAATGAATATTCATTATTATTATCAAAAATGCTGTGGTGTAGTTTTTAATTAATTTGAATTTTAAAATAATCTGATAAAATTATAGGTACTTAAAATGTTTATATGATAATTCTAAAAATATATTAAATTTATTAAGTTGTTTTACTAGAATATTTTGAAAACAATATAATTTTTATTAAAGAATTATGATAGATCAAAATATGATTGTTTTGTTTTTATAATGTATTAGTTTACAAATTGTATCACTAAATAGGTATTAAATATAAAAAATGATTTCCAATATATTCTAGTAAAAAATTACTTAGGTATATATATAATTTATAAATATTTTTGAAATTTGCGGAATTGAAACATTGGCAAAGAGGTTTTTTGTAAAACAAATGGTTCAAATGAAAACCTTGGGTTTTGTATAACTTCTTGCTCTAATGTTAAAGGGCCATAAAGAATTTCTTTTGGTTTTGATTTCATTTGAGTATTTACTTTAGGTTTCTTACTAGCGTTAACAAGCATTGTTGGTATTCTGTTCAAATTGAAATCCTGACTGGTTTCGGGTTTAGGTAATTCTAATTTTTTTTGTAGAGTTTGAGTTTCTTTAGTTGGTACTTTTCTTGGTGGTAGAGGTGGAGCTATTGTTCTAGGTGGTAAAATAGGTGGTTTGAATGTCTTTTCAATTTTACTCAATCGTGGTGGTATTGGAGGAACATCAATAGGAATTTTGGCTAAAATGGATGTATCTTTTATGTATGTTCTGTCTGCTTTTATTTTATTCATTTGAATAACTGATATATTTAATTTTTTTCTACCTTGGACATCAATATTATTGGAAGATGCTGATGGTACACGTATTTTAGTCTTCAATCCAGGTGACTTTAGATTTAAATCAGGCCATTTTCGAGGATACTTTGGAAGTTGTTTGCAATTTCTTGGTTCAATTTCTAAAGACTTTTCATACAAATAGTTACCAATATCTGTATCTTTCATATCATTGAACGGATTTAGTGTTTCTAAAAATGTTTTTATTTTAGGCTCTATATTTAAACAGTAGGGTTGGTCTTGATATTGTCGGATTTCTCCAATAATCTCTGCTATTTTTCGCCATTTATTAAAATTAATTAGGTTTGGGTTATTTGTCAAATAATCTGGATTACCTTCTTCGAAATGCAATATATTGGTTAAGTACATACCGATGAATGGCACACATGGTGGATTTATACTCCTTAATTTATCTTGATATTTTGTAAAATGATTAGTACTCAATTCTCGGGCTTCTTCTAAAGCTCTATTAAGTTTAGTACTGACAGATTGAAAAGTAAATTTCAGACGAAATACTGCAGCTGAACTCATAGCTGAAAGAATTCCTAAAACTCCATTGAAATTGTTTAGTTCATCTAATGCGATCAATACTTCAATAAATCTTGATACAATTGCTACTCTCTCTTCAATATTTTCACATTCAACTACAGACTTTTCGATCCAACGACTGAAATTAGTAGTACGCTTAATTAATCTAAGTAAATTTGGAGAATTTATTTCTTTGTCTTTTTTAGTCCACACTGTACCAACCAACTCTAGAGGCTTAACTGCTCTATAATTTTCAGATTCAATAAGAGTTAATTGTCTAGCAAATTCCAAAGGATGTACAAGTAGTATATTAAACTCATTATTCTCATTAAAATTCATATGCTCTTCAATTGGCGGTGGTGGTGAATTAAATGCAAATGTTATTTCTTTGTGAGTTTCAGTGATTTTTCTTTGAAGTATTTTAATAATAGACTCTGTCCATTTTTTCAGTGATTTTCCATTAATTAAATCTAAAAATGTACGCAATTTAATAAGTAAATCTGGATTACATTGATAGTCATAATAATGATAGTCAACCCAATGTCTTATTACATTTAATACTCTAAATTGAACAGGTACCATATATTCTTTTTTAAATCTTTTATTTTCATTTCTAAGACTTTCTAAATCCAAAGTATTACCCAAAGACTCGGGAATGTTATATCTTTCAATTAGAAGATCCAATAAATCATGGGGAGAACAAAAACTACGATATGTTGTTAAAAATATAGTTACTAATTTAGGATCAGCATAAATATGATATGTCAGTCTTTCTATAAGTTTCATTAAAATTGCACCTTTAATAATTGGAACGCCATTATTCTCTTTTTCTTCAAAAATTATGTTGGCTGGAGAATCAGGTTCTACAAATCTGTAGTCTTCGATTGAAGGCAATTTCAATGGAAATTTTTTATTTTCATCAAGAAGTATACTGTTTAATGTTCTATCTAGCATACTTTTAGTATTTAGCATTATTAAATCAGCCATCCAATTGGCTTTTTCTTGAAAAGTATTAGCAACTAATATTATTGGTGGCTGTAAACGAGGAAGTATTTCAAAAAAGTTCTTTGTTTCTTCTGTATCTTGTCCATCTACAATTTCAACTTTTCTTAGAAAACATTTTTCTTTTAATTTTAATTCATACGAACCACCAACAAGTTGAGAACTAATTGATACAGAATTTCTTCTATTAATAGATTTGCATAAAATAAGAATACCATCAAATAAAATTGCTTTACGCTCTGAATAACGCTTACCTCCTTTTTTAACTTTTTTTAGTACTCCTTCTCTTATAAATTCTGTACAACATTGTCCTATATCTTTACCATTCCAACCATCTATTGTATTGTGCATTTCCTTCAGTTTTTCAATGGCTAATAACCGTCTAGGAGTTGCATTAATTTTGAGTCCAAATTCTTTAACATTATCTGGTAAGTTAATTTTATTTGCAGCCGATATCATTTGTAATTGAAGAGGTCTCAGAATGCCTTCTACTTGCTCCAAACATTGTTTGTCACGTTGAGAAGGAGAAAGTTGATGTAAAATTTTGATATACTCAAAATAAAGTATACAATGCCATAGGGGTAAAAGTAACAACTTTGGAAAATAATATTTTACAGTTTCTTTAAATTCATTTTTTAATAATTTTGAAATTTCTGGCTTATTGATTAAATTCCAAATTATATCCCTGCATTGCTTTTCAACAATATCATTTGCATAGCGAGCAAATACATCAAATTCAGCAGCTTCAGCTAACTCTTCAATACAAGAACCAATTGTAGCTGATTTGTCCTCGGAATCTTCCAATATATCTTCAATTGAACTTAAAAGTAATCCAGTGGCTTTGTAAATATCTGTAATGTTGTTGAACATGCCATCTAATTCTTGATTACTACCTGCTGGAATGATCCGATCAATTTCTTCTTTGAAAATCTTTAAAATTAAATGTAAATCTCTAATAAGTTGCCTTTCATCATGCATTAAATCTCTTATGACTTCTTCGTAAGTAGTACTTCTTTGAATTTTATCAATACCTAAATCATATAGATTAAAGTCACTACTATTAACATGTTGACCAAACAAATCCATTAATACTTTATCTCCAGTTATGGCAATATGGATGTCTTGGAAATTGATTTCCGCACGGTGTAAATTTTGGACATAGTTACCAGCGAGTTTTAAAATATCTGCTACAATATATTCCAAAATGGCTGTTATGTACAGAGCTACCGAATAATCTAACTTAAATTGAAGTATTTCCTTTTGAAGTAAATTTTGAATTTTATCAGTAGGTAATATTAATGGATATTTTTTCTTGTTTTTTTCTAATGCTTCTTTGGCGTCTTTAATAGCCCATTTATCTATTGGTTTAGGAAATGACCGTTTTACTTGGTTTTCTATACCTTGTACAGTGTAAGGGGGTGTTGATCGCAATATAAGTATCTCCAAACATTTTATTACCAACATTTCCAGATACTCTAATGCCTCATCGCTTACTGTTAACAAAGGGTGCACTTGAACAATCACTTTTTTTAAGGATTTGATCAGCAACCCTTTCCATTTTGATTCATTGCATATTATACATTTCTCGAGTTCTGCTTTGATAAATGTAACAGAAACCATTTTTTGCAGAAGAATACACAATATTATACTTACGCACTCTGCAAAACACGTTCAATATAATATATCTAAAAGAATACTAACAATACTGTAAATCACTACAAACTACATAGCATTTATTTTTTTTATTAATTATCTGTCATTGAAAAACTTTATTTTCAGTTATTTGATGTTTATTGTTTATCTCACGGTTTTTTGTACAAGACCATATCATTATATTATCTAAAAATGTCATGGAGAAAAAAGTAATATTCAAATTTTTTCCATAGATATTAGATAAATATTTTTTAGTTTTAATAGTTTTAACAAAAACTTGATATCTAAGTCTAAATACTTAAAACTTGGTATTTATTATAGTTATACAGGTACATTATTTTAAATTTTCTCGGTCTCTGGTCCATAGCATAGAGTAAGGTTAGGTGGAGTTCCTCAATAATTACTATTATTTACTCCATTAATAACTATTGAAATTGGGTTTCTTTGGTAGATGGTAGTATGACGACTTTTTTTTGTTTTGGATAACCCTGTAAATTTTAATTTTGATGCATAATCTATGCTGTGGTTTATATTTGAATAATAACGTTCAGCACGTACACGTTGATCTCATGCCATTCTTGTATAATTGACCCAAGTATTTTCTAATTAATTTTCTTTAGTTTCAAACTACTGCCAACTCTTTTCACATAAGTTCCAGAGATAATGAGAATTATGAATAATGTTAAATGTAATGTTTGTTAATGAGTTATTTAACAGGTGTAGAAGTTATGCACAGACACAGAGTATCTATATAAATATAGCTTAATACCATATAAGCAAACAAACATTTTAACGGATCTCAATGTTTATCGCTTCACAGGTATATTGTGAAATAATCGGAGCACCATGAAATTTAAAAAAAAAATCAATATTTATATCTAATTGTTTAAAGCTATATAAAGGTTCAAATAAATGATAATAAGACAATTGGTTAAGTTAATTTATTAAGATAAAACAAGATAAACAGAATATGACTATAAATTAGGATATATATGGCTTATACAAGTTAAAAGTTATTGAACATTAGTTATTTATTTATATTAAATAAAAGTTACTAAAAAAGGAGAATTGTTAATTTAAGTTAAAATTATGAAAAAGAAGTAAATTACATTATAAATGGAACATCGAATAGAGAAAATTAAATAAACCAAATAAGAAAGTACATAACAATTGTATATACATTACCCCAACTCACCCCATACATGAAACACAAGTCCTACAGCAACTCGCCGGAGTTAAATATAAAAAAACTCTTAGTACACGATGCTTTTAGTTTACACAGACTGAATTAAATAACAAAAAACACAAATATACAATATTAAAGAGACAAGAAAAACAAAATAAAATTTGCATATGTCCATGGAGAAAGGATAGTAGTTCTCTTGTTGAAAGCTGCAATATGATCGCTGTAGCCCAAGCTTCGGGTTGTCCGTTATGGGGACAACGACTAGGAGATGAGTGTGACAAACATGAAGTCAGTCGTGGGCGAGTAGTCTTGATTCTCTCTGGAATTTTTGTTGATGCATATCGTTGGAAGGCGAGGCAATGGAAAAAAGAGAATTTTAACTGTAATTTAAGGGAAAATTTGTTACATTTAATTTTGTGATCTTATAGAACTCCCAATTAAATCAATTGACATTATCGAAATCTGAGAAACAGGACAAAAATTTAACTAATTAAGTAATTGTAATTAAGAGGAAAATTGTTAGATTAGTGAATTTATTTAAAATTTAGTTATTTATTAGAAAAAATTTATTTCATTTTATTTATTTCACAATATATTGTATGGTAATAAGATAAGCTGAAAGAGTTATATATAAAGTTTATATAAATATGAAATGTTAAATGGGGGGGTTAGGATAGTTTAATTTAGATAAAAAATTGTTGCATATTAATAATATTAAAAATTATTAATGAGTACATTTTTTTATATAAGATTAATAAAATTATAAGTTATAGTTTAATTAAAAAGTGAATTGCTGAAAAACGATATATGTATTTAAAGTGTAGGTGAATAGTATTAAAGGTTCCTCAAGCAAGTCTTGATGTGGGAAGAGTAAATGGGACAACAGAAAAGTTATGTTATATTTTATTTAATGTAGAAAAGGTATTTGAAAGAATAGATTTATATTTAATTTTTAAGCTATACAAAAAAAAAAAAAAAAAAGATAATTAGGTAAAACATATATAAGATATGTTATTTAGTTTTAATATAAAAAATTTAGAAGTATGTTTTAATTTAGATAAGAGAGATGAATGATTAATATTTTTTAGATTTTTATTTGAATCAATTGCAAATATTTTAATTTTAATATGCAGAGATTTTAAATTACATAGTGGATTCAATTTGACATTAAAAGATTGAAAATTATTAGTGATAATATTATTTATGGTAGGCACATTATAGGCACTAGAAGAAAAGTTAAGATGTTTATTTTGAACAGGAATTTTCAGTATATAATTCTGTATGACGTTGTCAATTTGAATTTTAATAATAGGGCGTGGAGAAACCGGAGTGTTGATAATATTTATACAGGATGGTAACAAAGAAATATTAAATAGAGGAACTGTGTGAAATATTTGAGTCAGATTAGTCCTCATTGGCCCTAAAGGACTGATTTAAATCATTAAATCGATAATTATAGTATTATATCTTAAAATTGTAGTGTAACAATATATTCATTGTATATTTGTAAATTTCTATAATTAAATTATTATGTAATATTCTTTGAATAAACAATGATGGGATCGTGATTGAACTGCCTCCTCTGTTCCATGACTCTATCAATTCAAACTGGAAAAAAGCCCTCATTTAGCTGATATTTAACTGTTTCTTGAGTAATTATTTGAATATATATAAATAAATACCCAGTTTACCTACAAAATAATTTGTTTTTATTTAACAAATACATATTCCGAAAACAACGTTCTTATCTTCAGTGTTAAACAACTACTGAATTGTATTATATATTTTGTATTAATATATATATTTTTTTAATATGTATTTTATATAATACAATTCAGTAGTTGTTTAACATTGAAGATGAGAACATTGTTTTCGAAATTTGTATTTGTTAAATAAAAACAAATTATTTTGTAGGTAAACTGGGTATTTATTTATATATATTCAAATAATTACTCAAGAAACAGTTAGATATCAGCTAAATGAGGGCTTTTTTCCAGTTTGAATTGATAGTCATGGAACAGAGGAGGCAGTTCAATCATGATCCCATCATTGTTTATTCAAAGAATATTACATAATAATTTAATTATAGAAATTTACAAATATACAATGAATATATTGTTACACTACAATTTTAAGATATAATACTATATATTGAAGTAGAAACTGGGTATTTATTTATATATATAAATAATTCTACAAGTAACTCAACACCAAAAAAAAAAATTATTTGAATATTGAAATATCATTTGAAATATATTGACATTTTTAGTTTAAGCATTGTCATTTAATCATTTATTTAAAGCAATTTTGAGTTTGAAAATTATCCCATTTTATGTCAGAATTATTTTTTTTAATTTATTGAGGGCACTCAGTTTTAGCATTATCGATTTTTGAGCAGTTTCAATTTAAGCGTTATCATTTTTTAATTTTTAAAGACAATTGAGAATATCTAAATTAAGTAACTGTTTAAGAATAAGAGAGTTGAAAATATTTTGTATATATTAGATTTAGTTTTATTAGAAACGTGGAATTTGTCTGGGTTATACCATCAGGGGGCTTGATTATACATTTACTAACACTATTCATAAATTATTTTATGTGAGGGAAGATAGAATTATTATCAAAATTAAAAATTGAAATGTTTAATGTATTATAATAATTATAATTAAGGTGATGAAATAATTTAATTTAAGATTAAAATACTTACAATTAACAAGTACAAAGTTATTTAAATATTAATGAAATAAAATAAAATAATAATAGAATAAGTAAATAAACAAAATTGAATCAAATTGTTATAAATAAAATGAAAACTCAAAATCTAGGAAACAAGTAAAATGTATAGAATAGATTAAAAACAAAATGTCAATATTATATGAGTAATAAAACAAAACGAGTTAATAAAATGATAAAGTAAATAATAACTAGAATAACTTATAGTAAAAATGAGTAAAAATAAATAAACAGGTAGTGAAATAGCAAACAAAATATTGACTCAGTTGGATATAAATATTTGCTGAAACATTTAACCCCAACAAAAACTACGGGACATCAATATCATAAGATGGCAATACGCAAGAAAATTATGTTATACTTGGTTTAAAAAAATATTAATTTAATGTAGAGAATTTAAAGTTTTAGTTTATTATAGATAGTGGATACGTATTATAAATAAAAGGAAATCAACATGTAACAGTCAAAGAAACCCTAATAAATATCTAACAGGAATCATAGCATAGTTAATACAAAATCTAAAAATAATGTTGAAATGGGTGCCCCCAACTAATATGATGATCATTATGATGTATACATGACAAAAAAATCATCATATCCTAATAAAGGTTTGATCATTTTGATCATCACACATAACCGACACCACCGATGACCAATGATACAGCAACACAATAGCAGTAGAGTAACATAGCAATAACAACATCTGAAACATAATAATATTAATACAAAATACATATTAAAAAGGAGAATTAGATATTTATCAGTCAATGACCTCTCATAATCATTATCTACTTAATTATTTAACCTAAAGAGAAAAATGAGTAGGTATAAAAAAAAAACATGTTTTCTTACTATTTTGAAATTTAATGTTTAACTTTCATTTTGAAAAAACAAATTCAGTCACGGCCGCCTTATGTAAACGTACAGACTTTTTAGCGGATCCAAACATATATATATACTCACAGGCAGTACTATGAGCCTACTATTGGCCGAGTCTAAAATAGTCGCAGCGTCGTGGAATTAAAAAAAAAATGAATATTTTCATTTAATATTTTAAAAATGGATAAAGGTCCAAATATATGAGTTCTCAGGCATTCTTGATTATCGAATAGGTAAAAAATTCCTCTTTAGTCTTTATTTCTCAATTCGGCACATTAAGTGAACCACTTAAATTGATACAGTGTTCTGCCATATCCTATGACCGAATTTTGATGTTGTAGTCGACAAAACTTCGGCTCTAGGACACTTCTTAACACTGTTTTTAGTTTTTATTTCCTTTCAGATATATCCTTTAGTTTTGATGGTTGTAAAGTGTCTGCCTGTGAATATTAAAAAAAAAAAAATTCAAGTAGGTACTGAGAATTAATAGTAGCATTAATAGTAGACTCTGGGTCCTGGGCTATGTCCCTAAGTAGTATTGAAAGTCTGACTACAATACTTCACAAAAATATAAATGATAAAGAAGAATATGATCTAGTGTCATATGTAGCCGTTTTATAATAAGTGTATTTAATCACTATTTATGAGTTATTAAAAAACTCTTGAAAAAATTAAAATATCGAAAAAAGGCTACGTAGGTACTAGATAATTTTATGTAAAACTTATTTTTTGTTCCATATTTCGAAGATGTTTGAAAGTTGTTAAAAATACAAAACATGAGATTTTTCATTTTCATTGAAAATTGTTTGTGCTGACATCCTCTTAATATAGTTGGTTCTTTTTGTCTTATCGCCCGAAAAAAAAAAAAACAAATAATAAAAACAAATTACAAAGAAAGTACCGTAAAGTCGTCCTAAAAATGTTCAAGGAAAGATTTTTAAAATATACCATTATTAAAAACTAAAAACTTACATATCATTATGATTTCTTCCACATCATTCAAAATTGAGTTAGTAACAAGGAACGTGGGTAACTAGAAAATAAGAGATCGAGTTTAAAAATGTAATTTAAATAGATACCCATTTTTATTAAAATTTGCATTGTCTAAATATTTTAAATATATATCCAATGTCTAGAGTTAAATGTTTTTTGATAAGCCACCTGATAACACGATTTATTGAAAATATTATTAATTATTAATAAATAACAATCCGTGATATAATATTATTATATTACGGATTGTTATTTAAATAATTTGTAAGTTCAAAAAGAAAAACGAACATTTTAGAATTAATAAAAATGATAATATTTCATAAGGAAAAGCTCAATTTTATTTACTTTATTTACTGGCAATTTTATTTCCGCCGTGGGCATTTTATTTATTTTTACCAAATTTTCTGGAATGAGTTGGCAGATGGTCGCTGATGCTATCACAGAATATAATATAATATCTCAAATAAAATATAAAATATGCTATATTGTACTTATCAATTTTATCATGAACGTACGTGCGTGTTGTGGCTTCAGCGGTCATCGGTATAAACTATTACTTGTTGCATATTATTCTCAACGATAAACCAGACCGAGGACTATGAGACAACTATGAGCAATAGGCCGACATAATTCATTTTGATTACGTATTTTGCCTTATATACGAGTATAGGCCACAGATATAAAATTTTATATCTGTGGTATAGGCTATATTTCTGAATAGAGAAGAGAGACAGCATTATTAGAATGATATCTTCCATCCTGCTCAACAAGAAATATATTTTTGTTCCATGAATTAATGATTGATGGATCTGTGTTACTAGGTACACAATTTTCAATTATATGCAAATTTAGTTTTTACCCACTTGTCTATTACTACGTTTATATGATGACGTTAAAACTGTTTGAAATTAAATTGTTTTAATATTATGATATGGTTTAGCCTAAACCTTTTTCACCTGTTTATATAGGTACTACAATTTTGTAAACCGATTTACAATTAATATTTTTACTCCATGACTTTAATCGTTTATTCTAAGAGAATATCTGATAATAGATATTATATTCAATATCAAATTTTACGTATGTTCCGCTAGCAATTTTTGATAAGATATCCCAGGGGTACCCAAACACAAACAAATTCAATGTAATACATGCTCCGTGAAATTTTAGGCCATACCTATATACACTCAACAATAAGAGTCTGCCATAAACAAGGCGTAAAACTATAACAGCAATAAATAAACACATAATAAAAACTCAGTATAACCAGGAACACGGTTTAT